>BGPR01037556.1:0-15086 GCA_013235015.1 Araneus ventricosus | reverse complement strand
AACACAAGTCTAAAACTAATTATAAATTCTTGTGACATCACCAAATCTAAATATTACTGGTAAGTATCTAATATAAAAATAAACATAAAAGACCTAAACTACATTACACCATATTAGATCATCCGGCATATAACATCTAAAATTTCGAAATCTTAGAAAAAAACTGAAAATCAAAATTACCAAAAATGTCAAAAAGAAACAATTATAAACTTTGTCGCAAGGGCTTCTTTGACCAGAAAGCTTTTCGGTAATGCTCTCAGAAATCTTAAAAATTTCTTTCAATTTCATCAGACCACTTTTGTTCTCAATTAAAATTTTAAACCATTCGATTTCAGTGAAGAACATAGTGACCCACTTCATTTTACGGACCTCATTTGAAATTAGCTGTGTTATCTGATTTAAGACGAAATGAGCAAGAAGCAAAAAGACGATGGCCTGTTTAAAAAGGAATTACGTACTTGTTAATAATAAGAAAATCAGGGTTCTACAAAATCCAAGATACGCTTTAGCCGGGTTCCCATTTCTGAAGCCATCTAATAATTTCGTCCACTGTTCAGTATTAATTATTTTTGATTTCATATTTTTAAAAAAGATTAGGGTGTGGGCAAAAATTACAGATATTTTAGAGAAACTCTTTCTTTACCTGAACTACCTCGTATCCCGTTCTGTTGTAAACTAATGACAATAAACTGCTGGCTTACAACGTTGTCAGTTGCCAAATAGTGTTGGTGAGAAAAACGAGCTTCACTGACAACATTCTTCATCACGCTTTAAAGTCTCCTGTCAAAGCAGTGATGTTTTTCCAACAACATACAAGCCTATGGCAGAAAACAACTTCTACAGAATAAGATCATTTACGTAATAGTACACTGGTGTCCGAAAGTTTAGCACAATTCTTAAGATGTGAAAAATCTGCAACTAATAAGGATACAATGCTTGGCAATCAGTTGCGGAGAATCGTGGGATATACAATCATCGTAACTTACATTTTACAGTGAAGATTCGATCACTAGGGCATTTAGGGGGCGACCAGAAAGTGATAATACGAAGAGGTATTTCGACTTATCCCGTTTCACAGAAAGCTGGTAATGAGTTGAAACTTTCACTGCATTTACTACATTTAAGCTACGTTTCGCACAAATACTCATATTTCCTCTAATATTCAAAGCATTTACTTCAAATTTTAATATAAGGTTTCACTAACATATAATCAAATATCCTGTAAGTAAGTTTTATATAATTTGGTTGAAAATCTTACATGTTAAAAAAAAATATGGGGAAAATTTGGTATTTTTAATAAAGCCTTTGTATCTTCCCGAATATTTGTAATAGATTCACGAAAATGCATTTAAATGTTATGCACATCAAACAAAACCATTGATAACAGCTTCAACTCATTAGCAGCTTTCTGTGAAATGGGATCAGTCGAAATTCCTTTTCGTCTTCATCACTTTCTGGTCGCCACTCTATATGCCCTCGTGACCGAAACTTCACTGTAAAATGAGAATTTCGACATTGTATGCCCCACGATTCTCCGGAACTGATTGCGCGAACCATTGTATCTATATTTACTCCAAATTTTCTCATCTTAAGAATTGTGCATAATTTTTAGACACCAGAGTAGAAGAACAATTGCTTTACTTGACGACTAAAAGTGTCGCTCGCTAGGCACATTTGGAAATTTCTTCCAATTTTGCAGCTCAATCAAGATTTCAGAATGTGCTCAAGTTTTAGAGTTAAGAAATTAAGATGATGACTCTGAAACCGTCTTGAAAATTATATATTATAAAAAATTCAGCGCGAACCAGTTTTGAATCTTTGATGATCCAGTGAAAGCGAACGAATCCGAGAAAGTTGAAAATTCTTGCGATGAGTTCCGAGTAACGACTGACACTGAAAATTATATTGTTGCCATTCTTTATTCTGAAGACTGCATTTTCTACTACTTACGTGCTTGCAATCGTTTTCCGCTGTATTACTTTTGTCTGAAATTTTTAACGTCCAAATTAACTTAAAGCATAGATTTCATTAAATTTCTATTCAATTGTGTTTAATACATCAAGATTAAGAAAATTGCGAAGTAAAATTAAATTTCGTAAAAAAGGGGTTTTAAGGACAGAGTCTATTTTTTTTTCAGAAAAAAAAATATTAGAAAATAATTATTAAGAATTTTTTTTGCATAAATATTAAATATTTTTAAAATACAGTAAAATATAAAAAAATAAAAATTACTTTCCAATTCCTTGCATTACCACATAAATAAATCAAAGGTAAAATCTGAAAATTTTAAAATGACTCCGTTTGACTTCAAAATCTGGCTAACTGGCGGTCTGTTCTTGTTGAAAATTGGCGCTTGGGAATACCTATTGACTTGCTAGACAAAGCAAAAAAGAAATATTGGAATGCGATCGGTTTAGCCACGGAAGTGAAAATCTAACTTTTCTCAAATGAGGACGCTGACGATAGTGAGTGATGTTGGTATTTGCAAACGCGACACGTGAACCTCAACAAGAAATGTCTAATAACATGAAATGTTTAGTAAAGGAGTTGTAAATAATTGAAGGCATTGGGAATTTAATATTGTCAGTAGATAACTGTTGAAATTATCTTTCCGAAAAAAATACTCTGTTTGAATTTGCGCTTTTCTTTAAATTCCTGTTGAGCTTCCACTAACAAGGAGGAAATTTTTCAAATAAAACCATTTTGTCCCCCTCCCATTTTAAAGATTATTGAACACAATTAGCATGTAGCAGGTCATTCAATCGAATCACTCCCCACTGATCAGAAAGAGGGATGTCAATGGATTGGAAAGATAGCAATTTCCATTATTTCATCTTTGTTATCCATAGATAATCAGATTACATGGCTTCGACTACGACATAAATGTAGCAATGGCTTGCAATCAGTAATGTTGGGTGGGTAAATACCCAGTGCAGGTAAATATTTTTGCGTATTTACCCAGGTATTATTTGCGTATTACCCAGGTTTGGTATTTACCCAAGACAGGGTAAATACCCAAAAACTGGGTATTTTGAAAAAAAAAAAAGAAGAAAAAGGCATTTGCAAATGGTGATTTAAAATGCATAGCAAAATTTATAAATACCCCAAAACTGGGTATTTTGAAAAAAAAGAAGAAAAAGGCATTTGCAAATGGTGATTTAAAATGCATAACAAAATTTATAAATGCCCCAAAACTGGGTATTTTTTAAAAATAAAAAACATTTGTAAACGGTGATTTAAAATGAAACATAAAATTTATAAATACCCTAAAACCGTGTATTTCGAAAAAATATTACATGCAAATGGTGATTTAAAATAAAACATAAAATTTATAAATACATAAACATAAAATATTCAAAAACTGGGTATTTTTAAAAAAAAAGAAAAAAAAGCAATTGCAAATGTCGATTTAAAATGAAGCTTACAATTTTTAAATACCCAGAAACTGGGTATTTTGAAAGAAAAAGCAAGTGCAAATGGTGATTTTAAACGAAACAAAAAAAGTATTTACAAATGGCATTTTAAGATAAAATTTATAAATACCCCAAAACTGAGTATTTTTCAAGAAAAAAGTATTAGCAAATGGTGGTTTAAAATGAAATATAAAGTTTATAAATGTCAAAAAACTGGGTTTTTCGCATAAAAAAAATTGCAAATGATGATTTAAAATGAAACATATAAAATTTATAATTGTCAAAAACTGTGCATTTAAAAAAAATTGCGAATGATGATTCAAAATGAAACATAAAAAAATTAAAAATATAATTTATAATATTTTTAAATTAAAGTTTTAATATTTTTTTTTCAATTGCTTCGAGGATTCAGAATAAAATATTCCAGAACTTTAACGGGATCAGAGGATAATTTACTTTCCCTGGTTGAAACAATGACACTTACAATGGAATTACAGTTTTGAACATTTTATATTAGACAGATAGCGGCAGTGAAGCTTCTGATGTATAGTTTTTTCACAATGCCATGCTACAAGTCCGACATTTTGTATTGATGTGATGAAGAGTTAATTACTCACTTCACATGTATTAATATTACGGTAAAGTTTGGCTGAAAAGTAAAAAAAAGATGGGGGAAGAAAGGAACCTGCTTGGATCTTCTTTTATTTTAAGAATGACAAAAGTATACAATGTAAGTATTGTAATGTTGAGTACAAACATGCCAATGTAAGCAAAACAGAGAAACACATAAAAAAATGTTTCAATACCCTGTTGATTTAGAAAAGGGCTTTTGAAAGGGATGCAATAACGAATTTTGTTTTAAAGAAATTCCATCATGACAAATACATCAAAGATGGAGTTTCAAGAATGTACTGATTTTGTTGATCCAGATGAACTCCTTTCAGCCAGTAAAATGTCTAGTACATCTTCAAATAACACAACAATTTCAGGAACAAGAAATTCATTATCACTTTTAAAAACTGTTAGAACTGAAATATCTGCTAACTTTTTATCAGAAATATCTGGTTCTTTGACTAATTAATCCAAAACGAATTATAAAGAACTGTATCTCTCATTTTAGTTTCCATTATCAGCCCTTTATCAGTTTAAAACCAAAAACAACATTTTCTTTTTTAATTTAGTTTAAAATACCTCTCTTTTTTAAAAGTAGCAAATTCATTATCAGTCATCTACTATTTGTAATTAAAAGAGGTTGACATTTAAATCACGTATTTTATGTAAGATGCATGATGTAGCATTGCGTTTTTTTTCTGATCGAATTTGTTAGTTTTTATAAAATTTAAAAAGTTGCGGAAGGTTCATTTGTTTCTAGTTTTTATTTTTTACCTTACTTTATACTTAATATATAATGTGTGTATATATATAGCAACATCAGAGTACACACCAGTGCATGTGTTTTATATGAATAGTTTAATTGAAGAATAAATACCCAGGTAAATACCCATTTTGGGTGTTTACCCTTAAAAATAAATACCCGGGTATTTTACATCACTGCTTGCAATGGCTCCAGCAATTTTATCGTAATAGCTGTAATCGTGATATTGTTCTGATACAGGTCCTGTGATGCCAACAAAGAAAAGTAAAGATAAAATAAAACACTTCCAATCGGGTGACTTCGATTGAACAATAAAAATTTAAACTCTTTTTCTTTTGTATTTTCAATTTCAAAATAATGAACAAGTGAAAAACTAGGAATCATAAATTGCCATTATTTGTACATGCAGTAGCTCAACGTATTGAACAAATGTAACTTAATCAAGGTGATTTCATTCTGGCAATTGGTTGGTTTTTAAATTAAAAAAAAATCAATGTCTCAGGTGAAATAAGAAAAAAAAACATTTTCGCTTTTTTTATGAGAAAAGTATTACGATTAAAAAGTAATTAAAAATTTAGCGAGGAATAGAATATCCCGTTATAATTTATAAAATACGAACAAATTAAAGCTTCCTTTCTTAAAAAAGGGACATTTTTATGAGATTTATTGCACCTGATGTTCACTTAGTTTAATTTTTTAAATCATGAATGAAAAACTGTACGAATGATGAAGTTTTACTAAGAAAGGATAAAATGAAATCAAGCACAACAGAAAGGAAGGAAAATTTTAATATTTGTAGAATTGTTTCCGCTTTACAGATCGAATTAAACGAATCCTATTTAAAACAAATAAGCAAGCATGGCAAAACAGTAGGCAAATACGGATAGTAATTTCTAAACTGCATGCGTTTCCATAACTTCTGGTATGAGACAAAAAGTCTCAGTTCAGAAAGTAAAATTCCCATTTTCCATCATGAAAGACTAGGTTAATATTTATCTGTTCACGAGTCAGTTCTTGCCTTAGTCTCGCAATTGCATCATAAAGCGTTTCTTTCAATTTTAATATTTGAAAGATATTATTAATTATAATATTATTAATATTTTGAAACATTATATTAATTTTTATATTATTAAATACTTCGAAAGATTATATTAATTTTTATATTATTAAATATTTCGAAATATTGTATTGACTATTATATTATTAAATATTCCGAAAGATTATATTAATTATTATATTATTAAATATTTTTTATGATACAAATCTATTACAACTCCATTTTCACACTTTTCAAGTAGCCAGAAGAATAGTGATGTAAAGCGAGAGAAAACATAAATCGCGGGTAATCACTTACCTAAGTAAAATTCCTGGAAATCTGAAGGAACCAGCAAAATTCATGTTGTAAACTGAAAGACGGAGTTATGCTGTAGCTCTTTTATAAATTGATCTTTAATTGGTGTATTCAAGGTTTTCATTCATTTTCATTCTCTCTATAATAAACACCCCGACAAATTATTATAAAATCTGCCTTTAGAGCAGCTCTACACTGTAAGAGAGAACTTGTATTCAATTTATCTTGCTTTTGAGAACAGAAAGGATGTGACTATCGTAAAGAAAGTCGAACATGTTGCGAAGCCTTGCAATCAATACGCAACATAGATTTGAAATTGGCAGCAAATAAGATATCAATGTCCGAGAAAAGGACGTCACAATTAATGAACGGAAACCCGATCATAATGTTTCAGAGAGGTTCTTAGCTGAGACAGCATCTATTGTAAGTACATAAGCAATGGCGTTTGTCTGGAACTTCTTGCAAAAGCAATGCCATCCAAAAGACGATACTATTCGCAAGGAATTGTCAGCATGTGAAGCGCATGGCTGAACCAATTTCTTCCAAAGCAGGAAGCATTTGATGTCACAGGTGATGATGGACTAGGTCCAAGTGCACTCTGTATTGGAAGCTGTACAGAATTATTCAGTCGCATATCCCAGCAACATCCTCGAATCACAGCAGCTTAAAAGCAGAACCGACTCCAGTGGGCTAAATTACATCAACACTGAACTGTGGACCACTCACGTTTTGCGTTATTGCCTGGTGACCTAGTCTGCAAATCATTAAATTTATGCCCCACAATTCACTTTCTAGCAAATGACTTAAGTCAGTTAGAAAATATGGGACGTTCTGAAAGGTGTTTTCAAGAGTATTTAACATCCGCAGTTACTATTCAGCAGAATTGAAGATCAGATTTTTGGGCAAGTGAAATAAATTCACTGCAGATTATTATATCTGCCCCCATATTGACAGCAGGACCCTCAAAATTCAAATTGTATCAGGGTACGTAGTGATGTAACTGTTATTTCTATAAAACATGATTCCGTAATATTTTGTTCGGTTGGTTATGTTTTTATCTTATAAAACTCCAAAATAATATTTCATAATAGTTTATATCAGGATAAAAAAAAACCATGATAACAGATTTAAAGTGCATATAATGCCTATGTAGAAAGTCTTCGATAGAACTTGCATAGTAACGTTTTCAAGAATGTCGATTGAAGGTCTAAAATTTTCCCGATCGCATCTAGGAAAAAGTATGCTGACAGAGTGATTTTTGTGTCAATAATTTCGATTTAGTTTTTTACCATCGATCTATAACCAAATAACAGTCTTTCAAGAGTTTTTTCTGGAATTTAGCTATTTATAAAGAATCTATGAGGACACTTTTAAATATCAGTTTAAATACAAATATTTTACAAAATATTATGAAAAAATCAGTGTTGTATGCATTTCTTATTGTAGCTTTAAAATAAAATTTAATTATTAATTGTAAAACTCTGCTTCTAACACAGAGTAACTCAAACTCAATAAAAAAGTTGGAAATGAAATTTTAAAAAATTGAAATTCCAATAACTTTAAAATGCTCCCATTCATTGCATTTTTCACCTTTAATACTTTTCTTAATGATCAGAACCACGAAAAAAGCTACTTCCCTTTTTTTCCACAAAGCAAAGATTATTTTTCACAAATTTTAGTCCATTTTCTACAGCCTATAAAACATATTCCTTTTTATTCATTTGATAAAACTAAATGATAAAATCTCCATAATTGGTTGAGATAGCTTGATTCCTTAAAACAAATAAAGGTGAATACATTATTTCTCATTGTTAAAATAAACAAAATAATATAATTTAATTTTGAAATCATATACTTTCATTATAAATTTGCATACTTGTAGATGTAAGTTCAATAAATTAATATACGTTAACAAATCTACATTAATAAATTAACATACAGAGTTTCTTTGAAATATATTTATCGTTAAAAATGGTGACGTAACTTTCTTTAAAATTCCACTATTGCTTATAATTATTTTTGTGACAGAAATAACTTAAAACACGTATTATTTTTTTAAAATAAAATTTTGCCTTTTTTCAGTGCACAATGAAATACAAAATGTTTTCTGCTTGTATATTAACTTTAACCCCTTCTTGGTCGGTATCGCATGTCATACGTTCCGCTCGTTTGTACCCGTACGCTATTTAAAACCTTAATTAAGTCAACGTAGCAACTAATTTTAAATTTAAAAAGTCACCTGATCACGCTTAAATGTCTCAAGTATCCATTACCATCTTTAGTAGCTTGAAATAATAAAAAATATATCAAATGGATGGTGGCATCTAATTTGGTTAAATAAAAACGTAAGGCAAGGGGTTACATTATTAAAATAACATCTATTTTTTAAGTCATTACGCAATTTCTTCTGTAATGTGAAATAAGCATAATTGATTTTTTTTCAGTTGTGAACTTTTGCATCAGAATTCCTAAATGATAATTGTTTGTTGAACGTGAAGGAAGAAGCAACAAAAATTATTTTATTCAGAATTAGTAGTTCATAAACAATCCTCGAAAGAATGAATTTCTTCTCCTTTATGAGTTCATATTTTACTTTTTGAGATTGTTGTGTACGGTATACGTAAAATAAATGTTTAATATTCATAGATGCCTTTGTATAAATTTTTATTAAGTGCCGGAATGGTTGAGGATTCATGGAAACAGAAGAACATATTTAAACGATAAATAATAAAAGAAAATTAAAATAACATTATTTATTATATAATCGCAAATATTTTTAGCACATTAAAGGTTAGATTTACGATGATTTGAAGAAAATTCAAACGAAAAAAAAAACTGAAGTAGGGTGCATTGTAGTCACAATCGCAATTTGTTTTCCTTCGTGGATACGTAAACAGCAATCGATACAGTTATCGGTGAATGTCCTAACTCATAAATCAATTCACTGATACAATCAGTTTTCTTGCCCCATTCTCCTTCTTATTTGCATGTCTTCCTTACTTGGCGAATTTTATTAATGTTAATGTCTTCTTATGTTGCATCTGGAACTTTTATATAGCATGAATAATAAAGAATTAATAAGTTTAGTTGTCATGATACCCTGATGGAACATAGAATCGAATTAAGTAAAAGATCAGAAACTTTCATGCTTTTGATTAGCAAAATTATAACTAGCGTTACTTTTCGGTATATGGCCAAGTTTGGAAGGTTACCTTGACACAAGCTAGCTTGGAATTGCTAGGGCATGCTTCGTTCGTTCTCTTGTTGCTGGCTCATTCTAACACAAATCATAAACTCGTCATACGCATGCGTGGAATCCATCTCAAGGTTTATTTATATGCGAAATGAGAAATAAAGAATTAATAAGTTTAGTTACCAAGATACCTGAAGTAGGGGCAGCATAAATTCGTATTATGCAAAAGATTAGAGACTTCCATGCTTTTGACTAAAAAAACTTAAATTAGCGTTACTTTTCCTGGTCCTTCTGTAGACAGATGTGAAAGGGTTGTCTAGCCCTCTAAGCATTCAGTTATTTTGATAAAATAGCTTTAAAACCTTAAAAATTATCTTTTAAAGTGTATAATTGTATCTTTATTGCGTTTAATCAAGTCTCTGAAGAATATTTTATCCGTGATATTTAAGAAATTATACACATAAAGATGAATTATCTTTTTTTGAACTGAATATGAAAACCGGAAAAATACGGCTCAAACGCTTAGAAGACTAGAGGCGATCGAACTTAGAAGGGTTGACCCTCTTGTGTTGCTCGCTGAGCCTTACGCAACTCAAAAACAAGCAATGTGCGTGCTCAGAATCCATTTCGATGCTTCCTTTCATCCTTGGGTACTCCTGCTACTTGCGATGACGTATCTACCCTAGAATGTGTGACTTTCCAGTGATTAGCGTATAGTGCTCAACCAAAGAAAAATGTGTACAATGTATGCAAAAAATAAAACCTAAAAAGAACGACAAAAAAATTTAATTTCAATATATCTTTGAACAATGGTTGTTGTGTACTGTAAGAGTTATCGTCATATCAGATTTAGTTAATCTGAGATGTAATGGAAATTCGCCGCTTTTAAGTTATGTATCACGCTAAAGTTCCTGTTGACAGAAATATGTTCTTTTATCCAGCTGCGCTCCTCTGTGTAAAATCAAATCTCAATAATGAAACTCCAAGGAATGACTAGACTTTCTATATAACATAATAAGAGTTAACTACACATGAAGAGCGGGGAACCAGAGTGGACCAATCCACAATTTTCATTATACTGAGCTGGGCATCGTATTTTACAAGTATTGAAAGTAAAACATTTGACAGTTGCTGCTATCTTGTACAGGACAGCTAAAACTCTTTTAGTCCATTCTGCTTTCGAAATAAAACCTGTTTTCCAATTCATTATAGTGCCTAGCTATGTTTTTGAGTTGCATGATATGTGGATAGGCCATCGTGTTTTTTTAAAGACTCATATGTAAGTTACGTCTATATAATTTGTGATTTGATGTATATCATTGATATTCCATGTTAAAGAGCCATTGCAATTTGTGATAAAACGAATAACACCCGGAAAAATATCAAGTTAGAATAAATCTAATAAGGACATTTTTAAAACACGCTTTTATTAGTTTACACTTACTAATTATTTTTATTGTAATTATTGTCTGCTATTTTGTTTTTAATTTATAATTCACTAAAATAAATATTTTTGATTCTTGTAGCTACTTTTCCTCAAATTCTCTTCAAATAAGGCTAAAAAACACACATAATACAATTTTTTTCAAACACATTTAACAGGCTTTTACTCAGACCATAACTACTGGTTTTGGTTGCTAATCAAAGTAACTGAGCCACCTACAAAACACAAAAAACATCTAATTAGTTTTTCGAGGGCAAAGGATTAATAGATCTCATGCGACTAAACAAAAATCATTTTCAGACTTTTCAATTGAACATTATTTTATTCCTCATTCTTTCGATGGTAAAAAATTTGTATTATTTTATTTTTCATTTTGTGAAATTATCAATCTATATTTCTGATAGGCATACGTCATTATTCTTCTTATTTCCGTTGTGAGATGCATGTTAAAACAAAGAACAAACACTATCTTCAGGGTAATAAGCTGTCTAATTACGAACTAAACAAAATATTATAAAAAAGGGAACCGTCTGTTAAGAGTCTACATCTTGAATCAAACTAAATAGAAGAGAAACATCTTTTAATTCGGGAAAAAAATCGTAACGAATGCATCTTTATTATTTTATAAGACCCGATTCTCTGATTATAGTACCTTACATCCGAAAATTCTCGGTATATATGTTACAGTCATTGTGGATAATCACCAAAGTAATTATGCATAATACCCGGCTATCATTCTTAATAATCAAATAAGTCGGTTAAAGTGAATAATTTATAAGAATTTATCACATTAACAGGTTATTATATTTTGTTTAATTAATCACATTTACCAATGAAGTTTGGTTAGTGTGATTAATTACATCGATATGTTATCTTATTGACCAAACTTCATTGGTAAATGTGATTAATTAAGCAAAATTATTTTAACATTCAATGAGCAAGCGAAGCTACTAGGTTCAGGCTTAGGATGTTTACTTAAGTTTAAAAGATTTGCCCAGTGCCCATTTCAGATGCCGCAGGCATTGCGAGCACAGTTTTTTCTGCTTCATTTGAGTAATTAAAAAAAGGAGATTCCTTGCATTCAATGAGCTAGCGATGCTACTAGGTTCCGGCTCCCGATGCTAGAGAAAGGGTAAAATGTTTCTAAGTTTAAAAAAATTCTGAGCAGTGCCCACTTTAGATGCAGCAGGCATCGCAAGCGTGATAGAAATTTTACGTTTGAAATAGGAAATAGTGCAGAGACAACCTGCAAAGACATTGGGTTCGAAAAGATTTAACTTTAAGCGATTAACCTTTAACTGTGACCGACGCACCTCAAATTTTTCAAATAGAAAATAAGCAAAATAGATTTCAACCGAAAATAATCATATTAACAAAACTTCATTCTTAACTATTCATAATAACTGGTTAATGTGATAAATTTTCATAAATTATTCACTTTAACTGGCTTATTTGGTTATTATGAATAATCGCCGTTGATTGTCCAAATTGACCGTAACATATACAGGGTGTACAAAAAAGTGAAACAAGCATTTGTTTCTTTAAATATTTCACCTACATATACTTCCAATTACAAAGTTTCATCAAATAAGGTAGGAATTTGTATGGAAACAATTTGGCTTCTGTAGAAGTTGAAAATAAAAAGTAAACAAAATTAAATTTTTATACGTTCCCCATGGAGTAAAAATGTCAATGAGTAAAATATTCATCTTACACTCATCTATATGTAAATTAACTTTCACGATTCTATCTGCAAAACATGCAGTGATGTATTCTAAATTTAAAGGGGCTTCTCACAAATTCATACAGAGATATTTATTACAGAAATGCAAATTTATTTAACATATAAAAACTGCGAAATGCAAATATTTGTCTAATAGTACTTTATCCATTCATCATGCATTGAAAAAAATTGCCAATGAGGCATACTGTTACTCAGTTTCATTGGCAGATAGTTGCGACTATCGACTTGATAAAGAATAGAAGGACAATTTCAGAAAACGAAAATTTAAGGCATAACAGGAAAATAGGATAATATCCGACAAAAATATTAAATTATTTGCTCTCAGCGTTACGCCTGTTATTAAACTTTACCTAGGCAGTGGCTACTAGTCCTATAGGGCTGCAGAACTCACTAAAATTATTTTAAAAATTCTTATTTTCGTTTTTTTATTTTTATTTGCTAACTTTTCCACTCTGAGAGTTCGATTATCAACGAAAAAAAGATAAAAACGAGAAAAGAAAGAAAATGAATGAAAAAGAAAGACAGACATAGGAGGGGGCTGCACACAAAACAGTTTTGGAAAGCACCAAAATTCATTCATTGCACAGAACTTAGTGATATAATGGGCGAAGGCGAATAGCTATCCTTTCTGTCTTTGAACTTAGCCAGAACTGGATTTTCGGATATTCCTGTTTGGCGCTAGCCCAATTAATGCTCTTTTTTTCCAGTTTCACCCAAAGTTCGCCTTCTCACTCCTGATTTGTTTTTCTTCTCTTTCTCTTTCAATGGCTGTTTTTAGGTTTCGGATTCACTTTCATGTTAACTCAACGGGAAATTGGCTGCTTACTACCTATTAGTTTTCAGTTGTTAGAAGTCATTAACTTAAAAAAGATATGATGGTCATTTTCTAAAATACAATTAAGATAATAAAAAATATAAATTTGAGGCTATTTAAGATAAAAAGCAATTTTTGAATTTCAGTTGTATTATAGTAATATTTTTACAGCACTGCTTGTTTCTGAGCAGATGAGCTGTCTTTGCTTCGGATATTTTTCGAAAGTTAAAAAGATTAACTTCTTTTGTAAATATTTCCATTAATGTATTATTTGACTATGTTTTGACAAGAGTTACTATTTATTAACAAGAATTAACAGATACATTGTTGTTTTCTGATTCCGCCCTTTTAATAACTTATTGAAATATGTATATTATTCCTGAAATGTGCATCGAAAGACTGGGTCAAACAGCAATCAGAGGTATGGAAAAGTGGTCTAAGTCAGCTAATTTGTCTTCTTATATCTCTGGAAGTTTTTCAGATAGAAGCGTGCAACTTTGTATGTGAATAGATGAATATAAGAGAAATATTTTACTAACTGACATTTTTGCACTATGTGCAGGACGTATGAAAATTTAATTTTTTAAACTTTTTTATTATTAATCCCCATGGAAGCCAAAGAGTTTTCATACAAATTCTCACCTTATTTGATGAAACTTTGTGATATGAAGTATATGTCTAAGATCAATATGGATCAATAGGACATAAATGTTTGTTCCACTTTCTTGGGACACCCTATATATTGGATGCTAAATATTATGCCATAACATCAGAAGTCAAGCTTAGCTGGGAAAGGTCGGAAAAGGGAGAGGGCTAACTTTTATGTCGTCCTCATCATTTGACAATTGTCCAAAATTGCCAAGTCCTTACCCAATAGCCTTCATGCTCCTTAAAAATGGGCACCAATCTAACAAATAAAATGTCAATGATTTGATTTTAGTAAATACGAGGGGTGTCCGATGTTAAAGGCACAAGCTAAAATTGCACTAACATTTGTAATCAAAGAAAATTTTGATACATTTAAAAAAACTACAAACTCTTGTTTATTTTCTGTAAACATAATATTTGATTTCTGTAAACATCGAGACATTTATCACATCGTGACACTAGTTTGAACATCTCTTTAAGGTACTGCTGTTTGTCAAGTTGCTTGAAGTAGTCCATAATGGTGTCTGACAATTCCTCCTGAAACATTTTCTAGCAAAAAAACTTCTTTAAAGGTCCGAATAAATGGAAATCCAACGGGACTAAATCCGAAATTTACGGGGGATATTGTGGGACCTCCCAGTTAGTCTGCTTCTTTTCTTCTTCGGATCATCATTCAGCTCCTTTCACCAAACGCTAGCTTCTTTCTGGTTTAAAACGATCCGGCCATAAATGCCCTGGATTTTGCGATGAATTTCACTCTGAAAAATTCCTTCTAAATTGTGTATTCAACAAAACAACTCTCCATACTCTACTACTAGACGCATAAACATACCAAACATGCATATGATGTTAATATTGAGCATGCTCAGTTTGTATAGCAGACACATGTACCTTTTATATCGAATATACATCGTACTTGTAACTAGTACTTGAATCGTTTCCTTATTTCCAAGATTATTAAAAATAATTATTTTGAAAAAATAAACATATTTCGTGGCTTTATTAAATGGTAAATAAATAACTATGTATCTAAATAAATGATTTTAAAATTTAATTTCCCAATCGGGAAGCTGAAAAAATACCCAACCTATACACATTAATTTG
>BGPR01037555.1:0-15086 GCA_013235015.1 Araneus ventricosus | reverse complement strand
GTTTTTCTAACAAAATCATCTTACTTTCGAATAAAACATTATACAAAAAATATCGATATATTTCATGAATTTTCCTATATTATTTTATGGTATTAAATGGGCATTTAAACTTCAATAAAAAATTGTCATATTAAGAATTTTTATATATTGTTTTTTAAGCAAATTTTTCGAAACAGTTAAGTTATTAGTTTTTCTGCATTATGATTAAGACCGATATAATGTAGAACAAAAAGATTTGATTCAATTGTTAATTATCCGATTATTTAAGGCACCTTAGGCTATTTTTCTTATTCGTAATAACATATTTTTCTAGAAAAAATTATGTTTGCGGAAAAAATAATGAAATAAATGTGATTCAATTATGCTGCATGGTCAATCAATACCAGGAAATAAGTAGTCAGACTCCTTATTGGACATAATTTTTTTAAAAAGTGTATGTAATAAAAATACATTTACACACACACTGAGTGTCTGTAAAATGTGTTTTTTACTATTTGGGTAAAGGAATTCGTTACCTAAAGAAAAATTATGTATGTAAATATGATTGTTACCGTTTCCTTAACTTCAATGAACAAAAAATCTCCAAAAAGATACATAAGCTCTTTGTTAAAAATAAATATAATCGAGATAATTCCATTTGATTTGCTGTGTAATAAAATAAACAAATCAATTAATAATCGATTTTGATGAATTTTTTAAAAATATGTTATTCATAATTTTTTACACAATAAAGAAACTTCATATAATAAACGTTATTTTATCTTCACTGCTCAAATATCTTCCTTTTCCTTAGTAAGAAACCTTTCAGAATACAAAACTTTTCAGAAGATCGTGCCTTATCTGTACCATTTTCCACCTTATTACTCGTAATTTGATGATTTTTTTCTTATATTTCATGCTGAAAATTCATAACTTTATATTAACGAAATGTTGCATATGACTTTTAATTCTTTCAAATCAATCCGGCATAACGAAAAAAGAAAAAGAAACGTTTTCTTTTTGTATGTTTTAAAAGTTCTAATTAGAAGGTCTGCATAATTTAAGAAGTAATATTCGCATCACCTTATCTTTTCTAGTAAACCCTTTTTCAGTAAAGAAAATAATTTAGGAGCCAATATTTTTTCATTTAAATAATGATCTAAGTAATTTAAGGAGAAATTATCTAGTTCTGGTGTTAATCTACATTTAAATTAAGTTATTTACCACATTTATGCTGAATATATTGTTTTACTATCTAATCCTGACTTTAACAAATAAAGGTAAATGAAACTAACAAATGTAAATAACAGTTTTGGTGTTTATTTCTTTTTCATTTATTAGTATCAAGTTTTTTAAAGCACATTTCGAAAACAATACTTATTGCTATATTGAATGTTTTTAGAATATGATGGAATTTTTTGCTTTATTTTTTCAAAAAGTTGTTTTTCACCCTTTTATATATTTTTTTACCTTATTTATTTCAAGGTTTCTTAAACTTGATTCTATAGTCGCTCAATTTGTTATTTGTGTGAGATTCACATCTAGAGACTGTAATTTTTTATTTATTTTTGCAATATTCGATGTGCAGGTATCATTCAAATGAATAAATTTAACCCCAATTGAAAAATATTGGCAAATATTATGTTTAATATCATTAAAAACCAGAAGTCATAACTGTATATCTAGTAGCTATAGACTATATCTTGAATGCTCATTTGGATTCTCAAAAAAATTTTAATAAAGTTTACCTTCACGGGAACCTTTCACTCTCGTAACAAAGCCGACTATCCAAATGTAGTTTACTCTTATTTTGTTCAATATGTAAAAGTCACATTACGGAAGAATCACTCACCCGTGGAAGTGGCCAAAATGCAGGTATACTGGGTGTTTCAAAAAAAACCTAGCCAAATTTTAAGGGTACGTCACGCACACAGGAACATGGGTGCGGAAACGCCATCTGGAGGCAGCAGTTGGCATTTCTTATATATTTCGCCAACGAAATGATTAACGCAATCGATTGTGCGCAACGTGCGAAAAGAGATTCTTTCCAGAGGCAACAAAAAAACTCAGACAGCTTTTTTTTTTATTTGTGATGATTCATCCACACGGGGATAGTGATGATTTAATAACAATACCAGAATTAATTTACATCTACATTTTCAGTGTATTTTTTATGGGAGTTTGAAGCTTTCCTTTCTTTTTTTATGCCGAACTCGGTTAATATTAAAAAGAAGTTATGCTAGAATTAATTTTGTTTCATCAGTTCTGTTCTTCATAATTTTTTAAGCACTCTGTCTGTCCACAAATTAGTATACACACCACGGGATACTGTTTGGAATCTGAGTAATGACAGGTTTTTTTTATTAAGTTCAGCATTTTCTTTTCTTTTTATTTTATGCTGATTCATTGAGGAGGAACTCTTTTAGAATTAATTTATTTTTCCACTTCTGGGAGATCTTTACTTTCGTTTCAGTTAAAAAGGTTCTTTCTTCTTGATTCGTAATTTTTACTTTCTCGTATACGAAGTATACAAAGAGAAAGTATTGAAATCGCCAAAAATTCGAACTCGAGATTTTGACGAATCTCCACGTTTTAGACCCCCTGAGTCCGGAAAGCACAATTTTGGAATTATGTCTGTCTGTGAACACGATAACACGAAACCTGGCGGAGCTACGGGGATGAAATTTGGTATGTGGTATTTAAACATAATTTGTAGGTTTCTATCAAATTTTGGACAAAAACCGTCAACGGTAAGTCTGTCTGTCTGTATGTCCGCGGTCATGTTAACATTATAAATCAAAAACTGGAATAGCTAGATGGATACAATTTGGTACAGAGTTTTATCGTCATGAATATAGGTACGTATAAAATTTTGGGCCAAATCCGTCAAAGGGTTGACTGTCTGTCGGTCTGTGTAATCGCATCTCCAACGAATCCGCCATCTCCACGTGCATGCGTACTGGACGCAATCTTCTGTGCGCGATATTTATTGGTTCCTGCTTGGAGCTTTTTTCTAATCCGATTCTCCAAGCGCATGCGTACTGGTAGCAATCTGTACACGCGGGAGGATTATGTGATTTTGTCCTTCTGCCAGCAAAAGTAGAAATCGGTACGCAATTAAATCGGAAAGCATCTCTTTGAATTTGATTCTTTACCTAAATATTTTCTGATAGTCATTGGTTCCTGGGTTCGAATTTTTTTATCCACGCGGGGGGAGGGTAAACAGCACCTTTTTCAAGAAGTATACGAAAAAGGTTAAGGGAGATCACTCCCGCTGGTTGAAATGAATATTTGTATATTTTGTGAAACGAAAGTTAGTGTCAATTAATACATCGTTTCTGTGTTTCATATTTTTTCATTTTTTGAACACTCTGCCAACGTGCATGAGATTTTCTTCTACAACTGTCCTTAATAAACCTGTAAGAATCAGATCTGAGATATTGTTGGCAAGCTAAAAGCCCGTCTTAGACGGGCACAAATCTTCTAGTTTATAATAATACAGCGCTGGCCACAATTGCAGACACTTGAAATTTGCATTTTTTTCCAATGTCTCCTCGAACTTCGACAATATAAAGAATAGGTTTTAACTCACAACTTACATTGAAAGGTATATATGGGACCCACAAGAAATTGATGAAGTCGGTAAGGGATTTTGGCTCATCCCGCTTCACAGAAAGCTGATAATTGTTTGTAACTTTTATCAATTCTTTCGTATGGTGTGCTCAATATTTTCAAGGAGTTTCTTGAAAATAGCAGGAATTTTCGGGAAGATATAAAGTTTTCTTTAGAAGGTTTCTTTCTGCATGTTTTTTTACTTATAGAATGCGCGAAAATATGTTAGAAAAGCATTGTATTAAAATTTGAAGTAAATAAATACCTGGAATATTAGAGAAAACATGAGTATTTTTTGAAAATATTTTTTACTGCGTGCGAAACGTAGCTTAATTGTTATTTCACAACGGCAGATATATAGGGCAACTCTTATAAAATTTCAACTAAATACCGTTAAGATTCAGAAATATATTGGCATTTCGGTATTTTAAAGCCATCTGCTGCCTCCAGATGGCTGTCGCATACCTATGTTCCTATGTGATTTTGGATGCTTATCGTATGCCTGATCTACCCTTAAAGTTTGACCACGTTTTTTCGAAACATCCCGTATAAGCTCAGCAACAAAAGATGCATAAAATATTTCTTGGATTAAGTGGTAATGCTCACTTAAAAAATAAAACGATTATAAACGATGTTTACAGATACATTTAATTAAATCTAACTGGTTACATAAGCAAGCATAACAAAAATATACTTGAATGTCTAGTCCTTTCTTTTGTAACTTCAAAGTACAATGACGGCTTAAATATGTGATGGGCACCTTTCCATTAATGGTTATGGTACACAATTTGATACAGATCAAAAGTTTTCGGGTTCAAACATACGATTCTCAGTTACAAAAATGATTTATACATCTGACAACGCTTTTTATAATTCTCATTCATCATTCTCATTCTCTCATATCTTCTCATTTTTGGTAATTCTCTCTCTCTCAAACTGATGGGCTTGATTGGAATTCTGGGAGGCCCCAAACCATGAGATTCATGAAAAACCTTAAATGGCCTTTTTGATGATTACAATACTTTCTCTATACTTCATATATAAGAAGGCCGAAAGGAAATACAGAAAGCAACTTTAGTGTGAAAAAGCAAAATAAATAATATCTCAATTTCACAAGTGAACTACAAAGCTGTGACACTTACAAATCTACAAGATGTATTTCCAGTAATACAAAATATACACTTTGTTTACTATTCTGAAGTATTTTCGAGAACTAAGCCTTATATCTGAATGCTATATTCTTCAACACGAAATTCGAGCGGAAAAATAGCTTATAATAAGCTCAGAATACGATTTCATACTCTTAGATTCAACATATACGGAGTTCGATTTCTCAACGTTATTTGTGTATTTTCTCTCTCACCAATCTTCTCACTCTTTTTTATCCTTTTAATATTTAATGTTAGCTATTGCACGCTTAGGTTCCGTCGTTTCATCTCTTTTTAATCAGTACTAAATTCTTATTTTTGGAATCCTTTTATTCAAAGTTTTGTAATAAGATGAAGAAAATCCTGCTTTTGCAGAAATTAAGCGTGTGAATATGACATAACTTCCCCTTTTGATATGCTTTCGACTGGTGCAACAACTATTTTCTAGTAAAGTTAAATTTTATTTATTTATTTATTTTTTATTACGTAAACTTCGTTTCTCACAAATTTTGGTGCAACAGCAATTTAGGTAAAGATTTCATAGGGAAAAAATAATCAAAGTTATAATTAGTGTTTTATTGTATTGGCTTTCTCTATATAATTCAAAAAACTCTAATGAGAAGTTTTGATCTGTAATCATAACGTTTTATTATTCCTTTTTTCTGATCGTTTCTTTAAAAACATTTAAACTTGGTATGGTGGTGGCAGAAAAAGAAATTGAATTATTTACTGTGTTTTATTTACTGTTTGATATGAATATCATTTTAGTCGATCTTTTAAATTTAAAAAAGTTTCGCTGCTTTTCGAGAATCGTTCACCATGGCACATTAGTCTTAAGCCCTCTATTTTTACCAGCGGAGCATATGAGCCCAACCAAACAATATGCAGCAAATTGTGTGAGATACGTTTACAGCCGACTGTAGCGAGCTGCGAAGCATGCATGGCATCGTGTTATCATTATTGAAACGAACGGTATAGGGCATTATTTAATGATAATCTGTATATGTTTTTAGATGAATGACAAATGTCTCAGGTTGTGGCAATTTCCCCGAAAAAGGTGTATGATAGCCCACATCACTGAGCTTCAAGTCAGTCCATTTTGGACATCGTTTTCCTTTCTGTATCTATTTTTTAAGTTTGTGTATGACACAAAGGCCACATCTAACAATTTGTGGAGTTCGAAACTTACCTTTAAATTTAAGTGTTTTTCCTTTCTGTCAATTGGACACCCTTTTCCACAACATTTTACCGACTTCACTAAAATTATGATAAAAATGTTTTAGAGATAATTGCTTTCCTTATGCCGAATTGCAGTAAAACCAGTAAATATTTTAATGTGCATCAAATAATTTGTAAACTAAAATCATGTATTTTTCCAAGAATAACTTCGTATATTTTATCATCTGCAATTAATTTTTAATAGTATTTTCATTAATTGATTTTGAATACTTGAAGATTGAAAGGAGCTCTATGCATCTATGAAAAAACTAAAAAGTGAATAAATTATTATGATTATTTGATTTGTTAGATTGATGTCCTATTTTGAAATTACAAGAAATTTATGTAGGACTGGTACAGTAATGGAGTAAATCAACTTTCAAGAAAAATGAATGAACGGAATACACTTTTTTAAAAATCATTACAATTACATCTAGCACAAAATTTTTTACTTATTTAAAAATTAACATATATATAGAGTTTCACTCATGTTCTTCTAAAGCGTCAGAAGAATGAAAAATTAAAATCGAGTTTAGCAAACCTAAACCTAATTTGAACTAATGCTGTATTCAACCACTTCACTTTTTACTCATCTGGAACTGCATATTTTATAAAGCATAATAATTTCAATCATGATGTGTTTTTTAGGTAGATAACTTCTACGAAGTCACCCATTGCAATGGTTCTCATGACACGATTTCCAGAAAATTTCTGCAGATCTTCACCGATCATGACCCCTAGAACCCCTAGTGTTATATATACATAGAGAGAGAAAGTATAAATCGTAAAATGAAAAACTCAATTAAAGTACTATAACGTTTCTTCAGGGGATGGAGTTATTGTGAATTGCTAAAATATAAAACGTTTGACATTTACTTGCAATTAGTTACGCCGTAAGGCCTAAAACACTGATTTCCATCCTAATGTCAAACTAAAAACGGAGAGATAACTTTTGAATAATTAAAACCAAATGTACGATGTGATATAACATTGGAGCAAAGTAATACTGACCAGAAGGACGATGATGACATGGCAGTGTTTGCGGAGGGCCACGGTACAGACCGGCATTGAAGGGGTGTAAACAGAGTATCGATTTGCAAGTTTCGTGCTTAACTTTGGCTGTTGCCAGGGAAGTGTAGTATCTTGGGAACGATTAAGATTAAATAGAAAAGCGATAACGATAGAAAGCATAGAGAAATAGTGAAAGAAATCAGTAAAATAGGAAAAACCAATGAAAAATGCCAAATATATGCGTTTTCGGGATAAAATGTCAGACCTTATCGACTTGAGTGACCCTACTACGAAGATTAGACTTCGCGTCGACATCGCTCTGATAAGCAATCCTTTACTTGCATCTTAAATCCATTAATCAGAGGTTCGTAAAGTGGGGAGGGAATTTTATTAATGTTGAGGTTATTTCTTAAGTGCATGATTTGCGTTTAGGGAGAATTAGTGTTATTGCATATTTTGTTGATTCTTATAAATTACTTGACAATCGTGTTTTTGTAGATTTTATATGATATATTAGAGTTCCAAAAAATAAGTTTATTGACGTTAAATTTGAATTCGTTTCTGTTGTCGTGAATGTTAATTTTTAAGTCGTTTTGGTAATCTAAGCGTAAATCAAGAAAAATATCTGGAGATTGATTGTTGCTGGTTTTAATTAGTTTGATTTCTTCTGGGTAAATGGTATTGCTAATAGAGCTGAAGTCTTGAAAATTAAAAATTATGAGGTGTAGAGATCCGTCAATAAATCGGAAGGCAGATTGGAGATTTAAAACGAAATCCTTTTCGAAGAAATGAAGAAAGAAGTTGCTGGAAAAGATGAAATTTGTTCCTTATTGGGATTCTTCATTTGTTGGAAAATGTTTTCTCGTTAAAGATAAGGTTATTTCCATCTGATACTATTCACTTTAATCTTTACTCGGATTACTTCAATTCGTTTTCAACTTCTAGAATTTGATATGAAAGTTTGTTATTTTATTTTTATTGTTGTTTTTCTAAATATGTTTAGCTTTATATATATATATATATATGTACAAACATAAACAAAAGCAATGAAACAAAACCAATTAAGAAATTAGTTTTTAATCAAAATAAATACTAACTTAAAGAAGTAATATTTCAGATGAGTAATCTTAGGAAATGGACACAACACGATTAACAAAATTCTAAAAAAGATTTAAATATGAAAAAAACCTTCACAAATGCGGTAGATGCGCTAATGCAGCAGTATAACCGAAAAGTGAGAAATATTAACAAAAGAAAACAGACCATTTCAAAATGAAAACCAAAACAACAAAAAGGGAACAGAGTCCGGAACAGTCCCGGACGTTGGCGATCTGTTCCCTTTTTGTTCTTTAATTTCATTTACTTATAGTTTGTTTTTCTTTCGTTCTTTATATATATATATAAGAGGCAAAAACATAATAGAAAAATAAAATAACAATTATATTTGCAATTCACAATAACTTCTTCCCTTGAAGACACATTATTGTGCTTTTATTGCTTTTCATTTCACGTTCTCTTTCATTTTGCGATTTTACTCTCTCTCTCTCTCTATATATATATATATATATGCCAGCTAGTAATATTTTAATCAATTTATATCAACATTTTGTAGAAGGACTTCATTTTAAATTCATATTTAATGTTTAGAGTTATTGATGATCTTGTTGTATTTTATAAGATCAAGAACAAAAAAACAAGTTAAGTCTTTCAGATATGATCTATCCGTTGTGGTTCAACCATTCTTTTCGCATTATTAGCTCGTAGTTATTAGTTATTCAAATCTGACGGTATTTTGTCACACAAGAAAGTTCGACTGATCTATCATTGTAACTTGAGTGGAAAGAACTTTTTCACGTCAAAATTAAAATTTAAAAAGAAAAAATTACTAAGGACGAACTACAAAATCATCATTACCAAAATTAATTCTCTCTGCTATCTGCAAGCACCTTCGGTGAGGTAACATACGAATGAGTATGCACCATCTAACGTAATAGATGGCGTTCTGCCGGTGGTTATTTTAAATCGAATATAAGACAACTTGTCCCGTTTAACAAATAGAACAGTCTCCCCTATATGTAAAAAATGGATCGACTCATAAACCAGTAGATCGAATTTTGGCAAGATTTCATATATCAACAATCTTGGTGGTAAAGCCATACCATATTATCTACCTGACTTTTTTCTTTATTTTATTTAGCAAGCTTATATCATGCGGATAGCAAAATAGACAGATTTTCCGTTGTAACAGGCATAATCCAGAAAAGGATGGTAAATCAGTGGAGTATCCGGATGCCATGGCTCGGATCAAATTTGAATCCCATTCATGCAACGTTCATTCACCAGTGGATAATATGTGGGAAAATTTGAGAGGTCATCATGTACGTCCTCCCCTTGCCATTAGGTCTTGTCCCCTGTAAGCCAGACCGTTTCCCCGTCGTGTTTCGCACCAGCTACTCCTTGTCCAGGAGATCGATATAGACACAACTTTTAGGAAAATTCTGCATATGAAATCATTAGTCTAGCTCTGTCTGCTTCTAATGATCTTCATGGGCGGACAAATATAATTTTAAAAAAAAGGATTTAAAAGCACTCCACGCTTGAAAACATGGAAAATCTCAAAATCTCGTATGATTTCAGACGATTTGGATACCTTCTAGGTACATCGATTGCAGAGAAAATGAGAGGAACAAAATTTGAAACTCCTTAAACAGCATTTGCAAAATTACTTTCCATTGTTTTACTTTCTTCAGATTCAAGTCATTTCTTGAATTCAGCCATTCCATAAGATTTTATCATCAGCGACCGCGATGCGAAGCAATCAAAGATTTTACCTAGGATTCTCATTTGAGAATGGACTGAAAAGCAACTGTTTATAGGTTTCACTCTTCAACATAAACTGAGAGCAGAAGTGGTAAGTTTCTCAAATGCCCTCGTGTCTGATTTCATAGCTGAAGCCCGATTGTTTTGGGGAATTTAATTTTTTATACTCCAAGGAAATTGTATCATATAACAGCTTATTAGCATGAATTTAATTTATTATTATTTTTTTATGGCACTGTGATGTTTAACGTATTGGTGGATTATTTACACAATTAGGTGCCACGTTCAAATATGTGCTGACTTCTATCTTTGATGTGATTCTTGCTACCATGGTAGATTCAGGGCTAAATGATGCAAATATATGACTAGTTTATTACCAAAATCCTTGTATTCGACATTTCTGTTGATTCTGAAGTTACAGATTACAACAAATTGCTACGTAATCCAGCTAACTCAGTGATTAACATCAAAGATAATAATTCAACAACTGGAAAGTGTTGGTGGGTAAGCATATCAACCAGAAAAATGATTCGCATATCTTATTATTGTTGCTATTCAATGAAGGTTTAATTTTTAGATAAATCCTTGTAAATGATTGGGACCAGTTCTAAATTCAAATTCAAATTAAATTGGTTCAAGCACTGAAGATAAAATTGTGACAGAAAAATCAAGAAACGATTATCCGGATATTTTCTAAGCAACTGTGTATTTTATTTTTTAATTAATAGCAAAAGTTATTTTGATTTGACATTTCTGTTGATTCTAAGTTCCAAGTAAGTCAAATTAGCTAGTAACCAGCTAACCCAGTGGATTGACATCAAGATTAATAATTCAACAAATCTGAAAGTAGCTCAGTGGTGGGTAAAGCACTATAGGCATCCAGAAAATACTCTGCATTATCTATTATTGAATTGCCATTCATTGTAATGAAGGCTTTTAATTTTTAATAATCTTATAAATTAGGGTCCGTTTCTAATTAAATTTAATAAATTAGATTAGTTCATGCATAAAGATAAAAATTGTACAGAAAATCAAGAAACGATTTGAGATATTTAAAGGCAGCTTGTATTTTATTTTTAATTAATAGACAAAGTTATTTTGATTTACTGACAATTTTTATTTTCCTCATATAACTTCATAAAGCCTTTTGGTCTTTTCTGAAAGCTAGAACTTTATTGATGTTGAAGGAATTTTAATCATTTACCTTTTCCAGATATCCCTTCCAAGACAATGAATTAAATATTTGTAGAGATAGATTCGTCTCAAGTTCAATAATTCATTTCAAAAAATAAAAAAAACGTATTGCATTTTATTTTATTAAGAATTTCTTCTGATTTTGTTGCATCCTGTCATATCCAATAAAAAGTAACACGTCATTTTCGCCAGGCCCTTTTAAAAAGACAAGTTGAACCTTAGATTCTCTTCTTTAAAATACTAGTTTTTAAAGACCCTTTCTCTACTGTTTGTACTAGTATGTAAAGAAAATCTAGAAAATCCTGAGTGGGATTTTTTTGAGCTATTTTTTGTAATTTATTTTGCAGCTGCTGCCAATCAAAAATATTTAAATTTATTTTTTCTGAAAGAATCCAAATTATCTGAAGCCGTTAGAGAATCGTATATAATTAATATTAAAATTTCAATTCAAGTATTGTTCTATATTTTGAATAATCTTACTGATTGGAGTTCAGGCTGTTTTCTAAATAATAATAAAATGTAAATAATTATTTTAATAAGTATTCTGATAGCTTCTTGTGGAAACTGTAATTTGAACTAATAATATGAATGGCAGGAATTTTTTATAAAATTGTCCAGACATTTTAGAAATTACCACTTCTCTTTTGTTTTGCTATAAACTTATGTTGAACCTATAAAGACCATTGACAATCAAATTTTAAGATTAATTTGAGATTAATAATATTTATATCAAATATTTTAAGTTAAATAATGTTTAAAAGATAAAATATTATTTCTTCTTAGATCTAATCTCTAGATGAAGAAAAAACGTTCTTGGTTAGCCATTTGTCTTTGAGAATGGAACTGTAACTTCTTAAAACAGAGAAAAAGAATTTTCTCACCAGATTATAATATTTTTTCTCTTACATGAAATGAAAGACGAGACAGTATGAACTTTACTAAATATCATAGTAACATTTTTTGTTAAAAACTATTTTAGAATTAATGTTTTAAATTGACAGCTATTTTTCTGTTTTCACAGATTACGAGAGAGAAAAACCATGCTGGATTTCTTTATTAAATATCTCTAATTAACTCGTTTTCGTTTATTAAAAAAAATTAATGCTTTGGTACTACTTTTTTACGATTGGTATATTTTCGTAATCTAAACAGGAAGGGTCAAATTCCATGCATTCGTGTATGAACTTGACTAAAGAAAAAGTATTATAGATTTAAATAGTTCCAGAAGTCTGGGTCAAATGTTCTTTATATTTGACTTACAAGAGATTTAATTTAATTTGTTAAAAGATATGATGTTAGTATGTAGCTATTTTACTTCTAATTTTTCAAATAGATTAATTTGGTGGAAAAAAATTTGTTCATTCACTTTGCTAGGTATTCATTTCTTAAATTCTTTAAAATAGATTGCTTTGGTTCAGAAACAATTTGTAGCTTTAGTGGAAAATCTGCTCACAAAACGTCCAACTAGTGACTGCGATGAAGTTCCAGGCAAACGTAAAATATCAAGTTGCTGATTTTCTATTTATTACCAAATAAAGAAGCCAAATAAGAAAGGTACAGAGAATCAATGAACATGCTTTCTGACACACATTTGCTGGATTTTATTTTTTATAAAACAAGACAAGCGTGTATTATTAGTAGATCTTGCATATTTAAATATAAGGTTTTCATTCAAATAAATCGTTACCAAGAGACAACTTATCCAATTCCCCCAGTTTTATGCTTAAGCACCTAACATAATCGAGGGTAGTGATTGATAGAAAATTTATTTTACCTCTAATGGAAAGACAAAGATAAACATAACAACATAAATATGTTCATCGTTCTAAGAGGAGGGAAATTTAAAAGCTATCTACTCGTATCTAGGACTAAGAAAACACCATAATGATGCTACAGACTATCTGAAATGCAGTAATCTTTTTCATGATTTTTTCAAAAAATCAATTCTTTCATCGTCTGAAGATGTAGTTAACGTGATCTGGTGAGGCCCATTGAAATGTTCTTCCAGTCTTCTTATAGACTAACTCTTTCTTCTGAGTAGTGATTATAAAAACCCCATCAATTCGATGCCATGTTTCTTCATTATCTTTATCATGTATTCTGCAGCAGAGACGGAACTTTGCATGTTTACATTTCGGCTTAAAACTAGAGGAATAAGTTTGGGATGAGATAATTTCAAAGGCCACAACGAAGCTTCAATGGGAACATGAGGGATATTATTTTGTTTAAATTAAACTCATTTAATTTAAAAAATTGCATCAAAGAAATGTGAAATACTGCGATTGATTAGATATTTCATACGGAATTGTTAAAAATAAACATATATTTCGTGTGTAACTTATTCGGACCTATAGAAAAGAAGTTGTTCATTTAATTATATGCGGTTTTAAATCATTACTTTTCTGTATATAGTCCATCAAGGAAGTTTTGTAATATAATATTTTTTTCATTTAATTGTGATGAATAAAATATTGTCTCTTCGATGAGCAAAATATTCTTCTTTGCTATGTGGCAGAAAAGTACAAAATTTTTTTTGTGGTATACACCAAACAAAATAAGAATGAAAAAACTACTCACCATTCCATTTCCTTAATAAAAATCTGTTAGTATTTTTGTAGCTTAATAAAGAATCAACATCACACAGATTCATTAATGTATTCTCATAGTAACTGTTCATTATTTTCTCGAATATTTATTGCTTTCAGTCTTAAAGGAAACTAAAGATATCAGATTTCTTTTAAAAGTTAGTTTTAAAAAACAGAACTAAAAACAAATGTTCCTGAAAACTCTCAATGAAAAATTAATCAATCATGTTTCTAAGAAAAGGAAGGAGGGAATAAATTTTGTTTAAGAAATAATTTGTAGAAAATTTAAAGAAAGCATTTTTAAAATATAAGAACAATAAACAACAAGGATTGTGAAAAAAGATTATTTTTTTCACTATAGTTGAGAACAATATATGCAGAGTAGATCTAGTTTAAAATTAATAAACAAAAGCATAAAACAAACTGAGGTTTAAACGACAGAAAAAAAAGTTTAGTAAACGAAAAATTGAGAGAAAATTACAAGGGTAACGTGAGCCTGAAACCTCTAGGTAGTAGAAGAAATCTATAAATGTTAGTTGAGAAATTAAAACAATATGGTAAAGTTAAAATTTGTACAAGACATTGTAAAATAAATACAAATGCTTATTCAGATTCAGAAACAGTCATAGAATAACAAAAAAACATATAGAACTGTATCAAATGAGGCAATTCAGGTCTAAAGAGTGGATGTCCGCCTTGGACCCAAGATTAAATTGAAATGACATGGTTTACGCATAAAGAAGGGAAGAAAAAATTAAATAATTGATGACAGATAAGCTTTGATCGAAAAAGAATTCAACCATGGAAAACTCTGAAAATCGATTGGAATTACCATATGAAATGAAGGGCCTGATGATTTTTACTGATGTTCCAAAATGGACGAGAGTTGGTTGCGCCTTGTAATATTTTACAAAAAACAAGCAGACTATAGAAAATTTAGAAGAATGAATCGAAGACAGTATTTGGCGAAGTGATTTAGAATTCAATAGGCAGTATGTCAGAACAAATGACCCATTACGAGTAAATATAATCATGGTGATCTAGGTCAGCACTTAGTGGCATTAAGTGTGTTGTAGGAAGCAGAGACATACGCAATAGTATAAAAGAAGATAGCAAAGGGAATACAAGGGAAAATAACCTCGACTTCGATTAGAAAGCACACATAGGGAATTTTGGAAATGAACGAGATCAATTGTAGCACAGGCAACATTGATTTCAGATGAAACAATTAGTTTTGTTCTCTAGGAAAACCAGATGAAATGAAGGAAATAAAATTATAGAGACCTAGTCAAATCGTTGGAATGTTAAAAATGCGCTGACCAAAAACCTAGTAGATAAGTTAACGTTACTAGACTATAGGCATTTGACATAAATCAAATTCTTGACAGCTTATGGAGTTTTATAGAGGACATCAGGCTAATTCTTCGAAAAAAACGATCGTTATGTTCATGCGACCAAAAACGTATCTGTCTTCACGTAAATTAAAAGAGGTGGTGCATCATAAGAAAAACTAGCCTGA
>BGPR01037554.1:0-15086 GCA_013235015.1 Araneus ventricosus | reverse complement strand
CTCAGATTAGATAACCTGGAAGCTACTAGTGGTGCCACACCTTTCTCGTTAAAACCCGTATTTAGGTACAAAAAATATGGATACTTCAATATCTCAGATTAGATGTGCCCAACAGAATATTAAATGGATGGGATGAAAATTGGAATGGTTTAGAGTGCTACCACGCCATTTGGCTTGGAGTGCTCTCACCCTGAATGTCCAGCTTTACATGAACCTATATCTAGGAACGTACCACTGGGGGGGGGGGGAGGTAGCAAAGCCTCGAGGGTTACGACAAAACCCAGAAGCGGGAGTGTTCACCCTCCCCAACTCTCGCAGAAGTGACATATGGCGCATAAACCTGAATTTTTTCTCCCAAAATTAGGGCATTACCCTTTTAACCTTTTGCGAATGAGTGTCGACAAATAGCCACCCAAGTCTTTTTACCGTTCCGGATAAGTGTCGGCAAATGGCCGCCCAAGTATTTTTACCTCTTGTTCACAACGATGCTCGCCCGTTGGACGGCTCCGTCTTCAAAGGGTTAATAACAGAAGCGGATTCCCTTCTTGAAGTACAAGGGAATTCTCCTTTCAATTTTGTTTTCTCTAATTTAGTTATATTTTCGTCTGAAGCAAGACAAGAGCAATTTTGGGACCAACCTCGCAATTTTGAACCGCGGTCGGAACAAAAAAATTTATAGAAACGGGCGAAACAAATTTTTGTTGAATTATTACTTTAAAATTACTTTAGTGAATATTTCCTTATTAAAATCAATAATCTTTTTGCATTCAATAAGGAAAAATAAAGCATACATCCTGAAGTAAAGTTAGTTATGTCGGTTACTATGACCGGTCAGAATAGGTAATATTGAGTGTCTGTACGTTAAGATTTAATATTAAAATTCCGTGTATGAAAGTGGTCAATGATATTAAAGTTCATAGCAAAAGTTTACTTACTCTTTTCTTTATCTTATCTGACAGGAAAGGTTTCACCAGAAACCAAGCAGCTTTTAACGTAAGTGAATCATTCACGAGGTGAACTTCTTTGTACCTTGCAGGAACACATTCCTAAAATGGTTTTGAATTGTTTTTTATTATTTATACAGAACTATTTAAAAAAACAAGCATATTCATTCATTTTACATTCATAACGAGCATCTTTTATTGTATTTTGGGAACACTTAACTTATTGCTGAGTTTCTAGCATTTGAAGGGTCCAGGGGAAAAACGATAAAGATCCATTTTTTCTAATTTTGAGGTTTCAGTGTAATCTGTTTGCTCAATGGATGTAGTATTATCTACGTGGGAAAGGGAAAGACAAAAGGATTCTAGCAGAATTACGTGTTTCAAGTATTGGGTAAATGGGGGTTGGGAACAATTAGGTCCCGCGAGCTCAGAGGAAAGACTTCTGATGTACTATTCATCAAGGTAATTTTTTTGAAAGTTACACTGGTTCAAAGGTGGCGCTTCTTTTACTTAATCCACTGGTAAAATCTCCCTGTTGTGGTCGCCCTTTGTTATTTTAACTTCTTGTTCATTTATAAAAATGTCTTGCTTCTGTATGCCTGAGCTAGCATTGAGATTTGTAAATAACATTTAGTGACACTATGTAACAGCCGCTACTTACGGAGAGTTAAACAAAACTACTTCTGCCTCAAAAAATTCGTCAGGGGATGAGATAAAATTTTTTTATTTGTGAATCAAAATTTAGCATTTATCTTAAGATTTGGAAAATATGGAATTCGAAAAATGCGAGAGATGCATATATCATCTTACAAGTGTAGGATCACCATTGCAATTATAAATACGAGAGTGAATCAAAGAGTAAAGTAACAAGAGATCTGACGAGAGCAGAAATTCTCCATGTAAATTAAATTCCCTGTCTAGACAGCTGCGACGATAACAATCTTTGAACGTCGCAAGTACATGGATATTGGTGCATGATAGTGCTCCAAAGTATCACTTAGAAGATGAGGGTGTTGACGGAAACATGAGCGGCGAGTGAAGTGAGAATCATGATAAGGATTCTGTGTCTAAATGGAAGGACTGCTTTCGAAAGGTGTCCTGTTATTTTAAGCCAAAGCCCAGATGTATACTGCCTCAGTTAAGCGAGATTTGGCGCAGCGTTTACGATGAAATTATTGAAACATCTTCTTGCAGCTTGGATATGGCACCACGGGATTTTCAAGAAGCATCTCGGAAGTCGGAATTTCAGAACCAAAGCCGAAGTTCGGCAAACAATTTTGACGTGGCTTCAAGACCTTGGTGTTGATTTCTTCTATGCCGGTTTTGATACGTTGGAGTACCAATGGAACAAGTGCTTCGACAACCATTGTGATTAAATGCGTTCTGACACTTTGTCCTCTGTGCAGAAGTATTATGTACAAGTGCCTTACTGTGCTCTGCAATTCTTTGAATTCGGCAGCAAAAGATTTCCCTCTGAGGGATCATTGCCTTACTTTTTGATCTGCTCTCGTATTTTAGGTTGAATAGTTATATTTTTCTCTAATGAATGTGACTAAAGAAAAGTATTGCGGGAAGATTTAAAGATATTCATAATTTACCTGAGTGCCGTGATACAGCAGATAGAGGTTGGAAGGAGTGACATACCGGAGGTGCTTAAGAGGGTTACTCTTTGCATCTATAATGACCTTAAAACCGTTGATTTGTGTCATCGGCTCTCGAAGGGATTGCAACAGGTATATTGCAATTGCTCGTTTGAGGTCGTCTAAACGAAGTTTCTCAGGATCCCAGTTGTCTGACAAAGGAAAAGTACAAATAAATAAATAAAGCATTATAAGAAGAAAGAAGAAGCTGAATTCAATGCAGTCATCACATGGAAATTAAATGTATTGTGCTATTAAAAATTTAGTAATATTTTGAATTTTTACTTCTTTGACATTTCTTTAGCTTTCCTATATTTATTGAGATTTTCCGCTTAAAAGAAGACATAGAGTATAAGTTCTGCCACAAAAACCGCGGCTTACCCGGGTTGGATAAGTAAAAATGTCAGGAAACAAGGAAAGAGGAAACACTTTTTAAGTTAAATACCATTTTCTGTGTTTAGGCAATGTCTTTCCTGATGTTCTGAATTTTAAGATATAGAAACAGAGCTTATATAACTACAAACTAATCATATTGACTTTCTTATATAAAAAAAGCAGTTGATAATTTCTATCTGCTATCCCATTCCGTCTCATGAAAAGCATATTGAGACTTCCTTCTGCTGTTCACTGAATTCCAAATCAGTTTCAATATTATTTGATGCATCATTATAATTCATTTATCATCACTGGCCCCACATAACTGTTCTAAAAGTTCATCTGTTGAAGCAACAACTTTTTTCTTTTAGTTGCTATCGTAATAGAATCAGGTAAGAGAATTACATATGAAACTTAGACTGATTACCACTAGAAGCTACCGAAAGATTACCAATGGCATTTACTAATACAAATCAAGTTTGTAGACTCCAGCTGCACCAACCATACGACTGAACAGATACCACGTATACGGCTGGCCTTGACACCCTGCAAATGGGGCAGCAGCACCAACCATACGACTGAGCAGATATCACGTATACGGCTGGCCTTGACACCCTGCAAATGGGGCAGCAGCACCAACCATACGACTAAGCAGATATCACGTATACGGCTGGCCTTGCCACCCTGCAAATGCGGCAGCAGCACCAACCATACGACTGAGCAGATATCATGTATACGGCTGGCATTGACACCCTAAAAATGGGTCAGAGGTGGCCTAGTGTTAAGGTCCTGGCTTCGGGGCAGAAAGGCTACAGGTTCGAAGCCCGATTCCAGTGAAGATCCGCCGTGTATACCAAGGCTACTTGAGAATAGTAAGGTTAGGCTCAAAGAGAGTGGATGAATTGGGAGCACATCTTCGTTCCAATGTCACGCAATGGAATAAATAAATTTTTCGGAGCTCTTTTACCAACAGAAAATCTTTTTATTTATAACAAACAAAAAGTTATTTCATACTCATAAGAAATAACTAAAATTTTTAAAAATCTATTAAATCCATAAAATTTATTTTAGACTTATAATAGATAGCCGAGTTTCCAAAAAATGATGAAAATTTCTAAAATGCGCTATTCTTATTTTCGATGTTATTTAACTAATATGCAAATCCAATACGCTACGTTGTTCTAAAGATCGTTGTTCAAAGAGCTTTTCTTTATCTTAGACTGAACATTAAAACTTTTCGTACGTAACTGCTGAGATGAGTTTTTCGATCAATACCAAAATCACAGGCACGACTGTTTATTCTTAATTTTTTTAATGAGCTGTTAAGAATTATATACCCTATTTCCTTCCCCCTGTCTTTAGCAAAAAGATTAAATAAATAAATAAATCACCTAATATTTTGCGTTTTCATGTGGGACTTTCGTTAAAGAATTCGGTCATGAAAAAAACAGCAATAATAAAGAAAGTAGTTCTTTATATGCTGTGTAGAAACGCAAATCTTGTTTTATTCAGGAACTACTCGTTCTTTGTCTGGCAGTTCAATGTGGCCCATTTCAAACGGAAAAAAATCTAAAATTTACTAAAAACAGTAAAATTAGTTAATAATCATAAGTAAAATTAGATTTAAAAATCCTAAACGAAAATAAAGCAAAAAAAAGGCCAAAAATGAATTTAAGGCCAAATAAAAATTTTAAAGCCAAGGGTTTTGAAAAAAGGCCAAAAATGAATTTAAGGCCAAATGAGAATTTTTAGAGACAAGGGCTCTAAAAAAAGGCCAAATTTCAGAAATATGGCCTTGAAAAGGCCAATATGGCAACCCTGGTCAGATGTCGTCCTCGTCCTCTGACCAAGGTTGAAAATTATGACCTATGTCCCAAAATAGCAATCCAGTTTCCTCAAAACGGACCTTTAATATAAGTGAACTAAAAACTACTTCAAATTACGCGGTTAAAACTCTTCTAACTATAAGGTATAATTTTTGATTTATGATTTTTAATGAATTCAGAACGATTGTTGGTTAAAACAGAATGTCGGAGAAAGTAATGTCTTGGACAGGAAACGAATTAATTGTGGCGTGCGACAAAAGAAAAGGCACGCCAGAAAATACTGGAAGCTTTCGTCAAAAGTCGCACGATGTCCCTCTTTTAAGCACAGGCCTATAAAATTTACTGTTTGTCTGGGGTTTACATAAATTTATGTAAATTATATGTTATTTGCCATGCAGATTTCAAATATTGGATTCTTTTTTCTTTATCACATAATGGATTTTTACAATTAGAAAATAAAAGTTCCGAATTTGGGAGATTTTTCATGCTCGTATATACCCATAACAAAAAAAAGTTAAATTTTCCCAAAAGTAAATTTAAGTTCCCATTCAGAATAACGTTCTCAATGGGTATAATAAAAAATGGAAAAGAATATTTTTTGAACACTAATCTTTTAGGGGACGTAATTACTGGTCATCTCAAAAAATTCGTTTTGGAGTTATATTATGATAAATTGATCTTGCAAGTGAAGAAACTACATTGAAAGTTTGCTCACAATTTGACAATTAATACATAAAATCAGGGATGATTTACGCTAGGAATACTAGGCTATACTATGGAAGTTAGGGGTAAATATACCGGGTGGTAATAAATTATTAAACCGATTTTCAAAAAATAATTTTAAAAATGCTAATAACGTTAGAACTAAGGTTTTTTAAATGAAAGCGTATTTTAAAAATTTTTTTCAGAGAGGTAATGCGCCGTTACGGTAGTCTATGTAGTCGTAAATTATTGGACTTCTCCCATTTTTGAGAGCCATTTTCTCCGAAACTATTAAATATAGAAGAAAAATAAAACCATGTATTTATAGGGAATTTTATGCTCTTTAATTTTTTAAATCAATTAACATTTTAAAACTGAATAGTTTTCAACGTATTCAAGCAAAACTAAAAAAGTAAACCAGAAAACCCGCATCGGCGTGTACTGATCGGTAGCCATTGTGTAAGAAAATCTCTCCCTGTAGCAAATTCAGAATGTCGTAATGGTACAAAACCTATCCAAAGAAAAACTTTTCATTTGCTTTCTCATTTAAACAAAACGGATTGGTGACATCATTAGTTTTTGAAATGGGTCAAATAATTTATAACCACCCTCTACTTACCAATGATCCTTCAGACGAAACTGGAAGTGGTAAGCATGCTAACCACTGAATATTAAAGGTTGAAATGCCTTAGAATGTTCACTGGTAAATATACGTACATTTTAACTTAATTAATTTAGGGAAGGAAGATTAATTAAGGAATTTAAAACAATTTGCAGGCAGATTTTAGCACGAATCGATATAGTTTCTAAAAAAGTAAATAAGTGTTTCATTAAAATATTTGTGAGCTTCTTTTTGCATAAAATGGGATGGCCATTAAAAAAAATTAAACTGTTTGTTTTAATATAACATCTTATCCAGCTGTTTTGGTGGGAAAAAAATTACAAAATGAAGAACTACAAAACTGCAACATGTATATATTAAGTGCATTTAAAAATGAAATCGAAATATGCGCAAAGTTATTTTTTAAAAATATCCAGTTGGAAGTGAAACGCACTATATTAGCATCATTAGGCGAGGCTCAGAAATTGAATTTAAATTAAATATATCCAATTAAAAATACTAATAATTAAATATACGAATATTTCAGACATAAGGAACGCAATATAATCTTGTTTTTTACAGAGGAAAATTGCGTGAGTTAAAATTTAAAGGCAAACGCTGATACTTGGTATCGTTTCGGAAGTACGCGAGATATGAATGAATAGTACTTATTTAATTTATTTAAGATATCCGACTGTGTTCGGAGACATTTTTTTGAAAAATAACTTTAATATATATATATATATATATATATATATATATATATATATATATATAAAAAAATATAAAGAAAAATGACAAAACATATTTGCCTTACGCTAACAGCCATAGACATGATCATATTCTAAATATACATAAATCCTTGTAGGAGTACATTTTTATGACAGATATCTGTGTTATGCTCTAAAATGTTTCTTGTATTTCAAAATAGTTTTGAGATATAGCTGAACATATTTACTAAACTGATAATTTTTCATAAAAAATGCTTTTCGTTTATATTTAAGCACTTAAAAATAATACTTGATTTTAAAATTGGTCTTAGTTTTTAGAGGAAAACATCAAGCATATTACAGAAAACAATCTCAGAAAATTTCATATCAATACTTGAATAACTTTTTGAGAAATTATTGTTACGGTCGACAGTTTTCCTCAAAAATATCATTTCTTAGAAAACATATTTAAAGTTTTCATGCAACATAAAATAATGCTTACAGTTCGGTAATAAAACAGCTGTAACTCCATTTGTAATTCACGTAGAGTAAAAAGTGAGACAGTTTTAGAAAGCTGGTTAAACAGGCTGCAAAATTAAGTCATAAATTGTTTTTTGATAATTTCATCAAAATCGAAGATTTTAAACCAGTCGGATACCTTAAAACCTACACCCACCCATCCTATCCAAGAGGGTGTGACGCCCGAGACAAGCCGGCGGAGAAGAAAAATTCTCTACAGAGTAAATAGTATTGTATATCCTTCCCATTTTTAATATGATTACGATTAAGGTATGTGACTACCTTCGAAGCACTTTCTTTAAATTTTTAAAATTTTGATGAAACATTCATTTTTTAATAAAAATAAGTTATGAAACTAAGAATTCCATTGTAATTTCATTGGAAATTTCACTGACTTTCAAAATATAGGCATTTTTTTTAGCAAAATTTTAGTGAAAATTTGCACTTACGCCAAACCTTTTATAACAAGTTCAATTGAATAGATTTCATAAATATTTGCACAGTATATAGTTAACATGCTTATCTGTGTTATGAACGAAAAGATGTTTGATACATATAAAAATTTTGGAGATATTACAAACTTTGTAAACAAACTCGGAGTTTTTTAAAAAAAATCATCGTTTTTTTACTAAAAACTCATTAAAATAAATAAATATAAACAGAAAGCTTAGATTTTATTTCAAAACATAGCTGGAAACAAATAAAACATTTTTGCCAAATTTCCTTTTAATATCTTGAAAAAATTTCCAAAATGATGTTTGCTACGAAGAAAAATATCGAAAAACACAATTTCTCAAAAAACGCTTTTAAAGATTTTTATATAGTACAAAAATTTTTGTACTCACCTTAGAATCTTAAAACTCGCCATATTTACAAGTCAAACCCTCTTTTATTTGATTTTAACCGACTTTTGGGTTCTTTTAGCATTTTAGATTTTTTTCTGAATAATTTTGCATAGTAGGTAGTGAGTGACGTCTCGATATCTGAATTGGCTTTTTGTCAATTTCCATGTAATTTTTAAGCATCAATGGATAAATTTCTATTTCAAAACACTTGATAACAGGTAACGGTTCAAAAATAAATGGAATTAAATTATAAAATTATAATTTGATCGCCAAAAAATAATTTTTACTGTTGTTATTACTGTTGTGTTGTATTTTTTTAAAAAAATCACGCCTAAAAAGCAATAAAAAATAAAAATAAGAAATGGAAGCTTAAATCTATATTTTTAGACAATATATTATTTGAGAATTAAAAAATAGTCGTAAAAATAATTGTTTGCATTTTTAAGGCTCTTTAAATTGCCATTTCCGGTATCAGAATTATCACTTTCGGTTTATTATTTATGCTATAACTTTAATTGTAATTATAGTTGAAACAAAAGTAAAGAATTTTTAGAAACCCAAATGTGTGGCCTATAAAATGACAAATAAAATAAATTTCGAAAATTTTCAGCAAAACGATGAATTTAGTGTAGTCACATAAACAATAAGATTAATGTTTCTCTGGGCCATTTCAACAGCTCGATCGAATGTCGAACATTCAGTTACCGTAGCCATCGTACTTAGACAAACTAAATGAACACAAACTAAAATAATAAAAAACACGCACCACTTAATAAATATATTTAAAATGTATAGTGAGTCTGATAATCTGGCCAGGGGCTATAAACAGTGGAGAATCTAGGATTCGGGTCTGGGGGAGGGAGCTGAGGACATAAAAATTTTGTATCGTTGTGATGAATGTCAAACCTCAAGGCTAAAGTAAACCAAAACTGTTTAACTTTACAGACTTTACTCACCTGACAATAAGAATCATAAAGAACAATACAATACTTTCGATAATTTAATAAAAATTACAATGAAATAATTAGCTAAAAAATGTCTTCGACTGCGTCAAAACTACAAATGCAAGTGGAATGGCTACAAAAGTAGAAAAATTTTCGAGCCTGTATAGCCAGCAAGCAATGTTGAAACGTTTTTATTATTTTTTCTTAAAGAGGGAAATAAAGAAAAAACAGTTGTAATGATTTTTAAATAAAATCAAGAATTCTGACTTGGCTCTGGGGGTGCTGTGGCCCGATAGCCCCCCTGGATTCGCCACTGGCTATAAGACAAAAGCTAAGAGGAGTATCATCGTAGCAGTTAAATGTTCTGAACATGAACTAAACTCTCTCCAGCCCGAATTTGTTAGTAAATAAGAGTATTACAAAATAGGTTTAGAAGTGATTCAAGTTTGAAATTATTCATTCCATCCAAATTAATTAACTAAAATCATTCATTCATCATCCAGCTGTTTGTAGTTCATAGTGTCATCTAGAAATATATAGGTACAAAATGAGGATGTATACTGATTATTAAGAGTAGAGTACTCCGATGAAATCAAATGACATTACAGGACCGAAAAGTGTTACGATATTTTAACCCTCTGATTCCTAAGACCATTGGAATAGAGGGACCTCCAAATACGTAAACGCCCGAGTTCCTCTTTCGAAGATAAAGGAAATTCACTTCCCCTCGCAAAAACCGCAATGACATCTGACACTCTCCAAATTTTAAGAACCCCCTCCTCTGTTCCCCAAACCCTTCTGGGCGAGCCACTGTAACGAAGAAATCGCGCGTTGCGGGTGTGAAATCAATCACACTTAACAAAAGGGGAGGGGGGGGGGAATTTCACGGTGATGTTCGGACTCCACCGTCTTTTGCTTGAAGGAACGCTTGGGACGATCCCGTATCGATAGAGTTAAAATAACTGATAGGGGAGAGATAGAGGACGTTTATAACTAGAAAAAAGAAATCAAAACAAAAGATATAATTCGATTAACTTTTAAAACAGATTACAATTAAAATTGCACGTAAAAGTGCTAGACACCTAGTTTGATAAAAATTAACACAAAATAAAAGCTCCGTAGATATGACAGTAGCAGGCGCAAAATCCGAGACTTCCCCTCTGCTTGGCACTCGTTATGCGAAACGACAGCTGTTAAGCGAGTCATTCTTTTTTACAATTTATTTTTCTCGTTATGCGAGGTTTCACTGTAATTTTTAAGAGAAATCTCTACAGGATTACAATTACAGAACAAGTGTTTAGTTTTAGGTGTGATCAGTAAATCATTTTAACGGAAAACCAAAAGCACGTTAAAAATCTGTTTTAAACTAAGCAGAAAAATATGTTGTCACATCCTCAGATAGAAAAGTTTCTCTACACTTAACTATAATTTTTAAAAAATAGATTAAAGGTAAGGTTAGGGGAATATTTTTTTGTTGTTGTCCAAAAGTTACCTAGACTGGACCTAAACAGTTGCCTAGACTAGACCTAAACGGTTGCCTAGACTGGACCTAAACGGTTGCCTAGACTGGACCTAAACGGTTGCCTAAATTGGACGGTTTAAATGAATGGGATTATTATTTTGAACTAGACAAATAACCTCTAAAGCAGAAAAAAATTAAGGGTTCGTACCATTTGTGATTAAAAAAGGATGATGAAGAAGTGATAGAGCATAAAATGTCGTAATTGGGGGGGGGGGCCCCTGTGGGCGGGCGTGAATTTCAGAATCACAAAATATTTTTGATTATCTGTGCTTAATGAAATTGGAGGTCCATTTTAGGAAACCATGGTCCAACCCAGGAAACCAGCTTATCACTCGGTCCATTTATTTATTCTGTTATCTGGACATATGACCCAATTTTCTAGTTATTGTTTTCCTTTTTTAAAGTGCATTTCATAAAAAGTTAATTACACTGTTCTATAGATAAATAATCTACAAAAAATTCTACTACTTGTATTTCTTTAAAATTGCTTCTCTTATCTACACATTAAAAATGGTAAAGATGGTCCAAATTGGGCAAGCTTCTATTATAGTTGAATTAATTCAATTTTAATCATTCTAAAACGACATTCTGTAACTATTGCTTCTCTATAACTGTACATTAAAAATGGCAAAGGTGGTCCAAATTGGGCAAGCTTCCATTATAGTTAAATAAATTCAATTTTTATCATTCTAAAACGACATTCTGTAACTATACTTTAAATATTTATACTATTTATTTATATTTTAAACCAAAATTCTGTAATTCCATCTAGCTCATTTTATAGCTCCGAGAAGCGTAAATGCATTGCATCAAATCATTAAACTGAACGCAGTTTCTTGTAGATTCATATGTAATGTCAACATGATTCGTCACTAAAATAAAGTTGTGATCACTCTTACATACCTAAATGAGCCGCTATTATTGTGCATCCGTCTTGACATCTCCAGGGTAAAACTGTCAAAACATTTTCGGACATTGAAAGGGAAATTTCTTCATAAGAGAACCCACTAAATATCTCCGGATGTTTCTTCTTCAAATGCACTACTGCCTTTATAAACGAAAAAGCCTTTGAGATATTGTATTTCTTGCCAATTAGGTACTGTAGTAGAAAGTCATCTTCAAACTCCAAGTGCTTTGTATGCTTGTCTTCTGTCACAAACAAAATAAGAAAATTTATTACAAAGTGGCAAAATACGTTACTTAATTAAATGAATCATATACATGAAACATCTTTATTAAAGGTGAAATGTAGAATATCTGAGTCAAGGAAAAGACTTTAGTTGACATAATCTTCTTTAATTCAATCATTGAAGATAGGTTACATTTTCATATATAAAGGGATCATTTTATGCATAGCTCCATGACCAGAATTAAAGAACGCGCTAAGCTGCGCGCTGTTGGTGTCAGTCTACATGTCGAAATCAAAAAGGGCAGTTAACAATGCGCTGGGAGGTTATATACGGCAAAAAGGGGATTTTCCCGGAAGACTCATGACTCGGAATGAAAGTCGTAGTGCGCTTATTACGATGGAAGTGGAAGTAATTAAAAATGAGGTGTCGTTAAAAATGACTTAAGAAAGTTAAAAACTTAAAAAATCACATGCATGAGGCTCCTACAGAAATCAAGCTTCCTCTCTTTACCAATAAATGGGAAATCATATATTGCAATGCGATGGTGCACATGCGAAAGTTTATACTTTCCGATAGGTCGAGTTACTGAGTTGTATCGGTTGAAAAATAGTTTCTTATTCGTTCTACTATCGACTTCGAGGATTGAGTTAAGACAAAGATGTGAATTTCAGGCTTGCTTGAAGAACAACCAACTGATGAAGTAAATTTTCAGAAGTCGTCAAAATTACCAGCGTGAGAAGCGGAGTAGGTAGTCCTCTTATGCTTTACCTTATGGAGCTGGTGAAGCATCGCTTGAAAATTATGGGGCTCTGAAAGTATTTTTTGCAGGTTTCCCGCAATAATCATGAAGTACCGGTTGTTACTGAAATTCTACGTGTGTTTATCGAAGAAGCTGACACTCGAATACACCCTAGCCATTCGCTGGTTGCTATTCGAAGTTGCAGACTTTTACAAGCAAATAATCAAAAATGTTGATCCAGCAGTATTATAAATATCTGAATTCCAATGGTGAATATGTGGAATATGACACTCATTAACTTTCCTATTTGTTAAAATAAATAATTCCATGTAACTATATTTTTTCTATATACGACTACGAGCAAACATATCACCATCACTGTATCACCCTATTATCTATATCATTATTTGACTAATAAAAAAGTTACAAATAAAGAATCGAAAACACGTACACAATTAAAATCGTTTCAAAATTGTTACATTTCGTCGCTTAACAAGCATCGACACCTATCTCAATTTTTTGAAATTTCAAAGAGGAAGTTTCAACTAAATTTTTCGCAACCAATAACGAATATTTCTAAATTTTTTTTCAGGCCTGGTTGGAACATGTGGTCTCATGTTCATAGTAGATCTTTACAAAATTAAAGAAATTTTATTTTAAATTTCAAAATGATGTTACTACATCTCTTATTTTCACAACAATGTGTTTCTGATTGATTTAATTTAAATTAAAATTTGTGTAATAAAATAGTATTCTGATTCTGTTAATTTAGATTTTGGGCAATAAATATAAAGAAAAAGTTAAATAAAAGGAAAAGTTAGCATTTTATTACGGAAACTAAGCGTACATGTATTTGCTCAATACACTTCTCAAGCTGGGAATGAAACAAAATTCAGCATAAGCACGCTACGAAGTGTCTTTTAGAATGATAATAATAAACATAGTTATAATGTAAACTTTCACCCTCTATTATCAAATCTATGGTTTTGATGGTGAACTTTTGATCAAACATTTCACAGTAAGATGGATGCTTCAAATTATCCGACGAATGTGAACAGTCTGCAGTAAACAAATACGTCACCAAAGTATATAGCAACATACAGGGTGTCCAACAAAGGACTCCCTCATTTCAAAATTAAATAACTCGGCAACGGAGATCGATAGAAGAACGAAACCAGTGATATGCTTAGTCTGAAAGCCGTAAAAATCTGATAAAAAAGTTTCAAAATTAGTTATAAATGTTGCCGAAAGGTGGCGCTGCAGGTTGTAATAGCTATTCAGAATCCGATAAGAAATCTGTAAACTGTCCTTGGCAAGCACGAAAAATGCCTATTTTGAATCGATTGTGATCTGATTGCAACGATTACTTGCAAATGACAGTTTATAGCTTTCTTCTCGAAATCTGAACTGCGATTACAACGTACAGCGCCACCTGTCGGCAACATTTATAACTAATTTTGAAACTTTCGTATCAGATTTTTACGGCTTTCAGACTAAGCATATCACTGGTTTCGTTCTTCTATCGATCTCCGTTGCCGAGTTATTTAATTTTAAAATGAGGGAGTCCTTTGTTGGACACCCTGTACTACTTCGTTCAAAAGATAGAACCTGTTTATTTCGCGTTTTCTTCGAAGTAACTACCCTGTGCAACTACGCAATTTTGTCACTGTTCATACAAAGATGTAAATGCGGATTACAATTCTCCTTTTCTATATTCTTCAGAGCCTTCGTCGCTGCACTTCTTCGAAATGTGAGAATCGGTGTTCCTTAAATAAATTTTTCAAATTATCCGTCGAATGTGACATGGGGCGAGATTCGGGAATAAGCTTGTTGAGAAAGCGCTTGGATATGATATTTTGACAGGGAATTTGACACCAGGAGGGACCTGTGAGCGGGCGCCTTGTCGTGATTAAGCCCCAATGACCTGTCCTTCCCCACGACGGGAAATTTGGATGCCTACAGTCACGAACTACGCGTGGGCGCTGTATGTATTTGGGTTGAATGAAACCTCTTCTGACTAGTCGATAAAATAATATTTTTCGCTTGCTCTGATGAAAACGGGATATTACATTTACAATTTAAAGGTATGAAAATGTTCCGGAACTTTTTGAACGTGTTCTCTATATTCTTGTGAGCTAACAACAGGATGAAAAATTCTAAAGCTTATTTTTCATTTTAATATGAATTTTATACAGTTACAGAAATGATAATATATTTGTCTTAAATGACTACAGATGTTTATGATACATATACTGATTCTAATTTTGCTGTTAAACCTTTTTTCTAAGCTTAACTATTTATTGTAAATACTCGTCCCTATATGCTAGCCATGACTGTGTGGTTTGTTTATTTTTTTATTACTTGCACTGTGCCGTGTTAATTTGCGGCTTCCTGTATTCTTTTTTACTTATTTTCTTTATTTTTATAATTTTATTCCTATTTAGTTATTAATCAAGAAATTGTGTATGCGGTAGTTTGTAATTGTGATAGAAAATTGTGTATAGGTTGTTTTAGGCTTCATGTTATGAAGCAGTGTACCTTGTATCGAATTGTTGTACTGGAATATCGAATTGTTGTACCGGAATATCG
>BGPR01037552.1:0-15087 GCA_013235015.1 Araneus ventricosus | reverse complement strand
TATATATATATATATATATATATATATATATATATATAAGTCATTATGCCACGGACAACGCCGTGCGCGTACTGCTAGTAAATAAAGAAATACTAGAATTAAGGCTTATACTGAATCAATAATATGGAGATTTACTCCTTTACTTTTGAAATTTTTTACAATTGGCTTTCGCAGAAGGTTGTCGCATTTAAAATACGAATTTAATGCGACATAATCGATTCCTAAGATCGATTGGCATTTGATTGTTGGAATTCCAATTCTGGGTTGTCTTTTTCAAAGTAATACTTTATAATCTAATTATCTTTCTGTATTTCATTGTATGATTATTAGTTAGGTAACATTATTTTATATTTAATTTTAATTTAAATATATATATTATTAATTTCGCCCTCGATTTTTAGTTAAAGTACGCGCAAGAACTTTCTTTTAACTAAACATATCAGCATATATGCGCGCCTATCAAACGTATAAAACAAATAAATCAAATGATTCTTGGATTAGTAAAATGAAGTAATTAAGATTAACAGACGCAATAAAATGATCGAGAGTATGACGTGACTGTCGCTTGATACCGCCAGCCAATCGGATGGTTGAAAAGCATTCGGGGAACTCAGAGTAACCTGAGGTCGGACGAAAGCTTCTTCAATTTGGATATGCGAAAGAAAATGTTTTGAACTGATCAATAAAAAAATTCATAGAAAATCGGAGAAAAAAGATATTTTAACCATTCTTGTTTTAAAACATGGATAAGTATTCTTGTTTATACCTAAAAAAAACTGAAAATGATAGCATTATTAGAAAGTCTGATGCAAGAAAATAAGATTTGAAAATTAAAAATATAAATGAAAAGTGACTATTATTTAAAGATTTCTCAAAATTCAGTAAATTATGTTAAAAATTCAAAACAGACCATGCATTACCCGTGCTATCTTGACTTCAACAAAATGAAGAAAAAAAACGCCTACAATGACATGAAAAAGTTTTAAAAACAAAATTAAAGCAAAAGATATGCATTATTGAATTTAGGAAAACAGTACCGAGTACGTTAATCCAAAGCAATATTAATAAATGCGACAAACCAGCATGCGAAAGATGGGGTATTATAGCATGCGAAATATGCGAGACAAAGAAACATTTTAAGACACTGCCGAAAATAATTATCGAAGTCATTCAGTTAATGTATCTTCTCTGAGAAGAAAGCGATAGTACATGACGTCACCTGCCGTGAGAAAGGTCACGCTCCGGAGAATGTCTCACTGAGAAAGGTGGCTTGCAAAAAAACTGTTTGAACTGATCAGGGAACAATTAATGAAAAAAAACCGGAAAAAGGTATTTTAACGGTTCTTGTTTTAAATCCGACAGAAACGTTTGAGTTATAAGCTGAAAAAAAATTAAAATTATAGAGTTGTTAGAATGTCAGATGCGGGAATTTGAAAAAATCCTTATCAAAAATTGTCATAAAAGTGACTATTATTTAAAAATTTCTCAAAATTCAGTAAATTATGTTGAAAATTAAAAACAAACTTCATTAGAACGAAAATTGTTTGTTCTATCCGATGTACATTGATTGTTTTTCAACTATCATTACAAAAGATACTGCAGCCGTAAACGTGCCAAAAATGACCCAAAACAACACAAAACATTAAATAAAAAAAAATTCTCGATTAAATTTTAAAATTCGGGCTTCGAGATGCATTGAGTCAGCATTACGTCTACCTGTTTGCCAAATTTCATGGCTTTAAGTGCGATAGATTGGTCTGGACATCGCACACACACACACGCAAACAATGCTTTTTATAAGTATAGATTTGCCCAGAGGATGACTTCCATCGCTCTTGTGAACGTTCGAAGTCTTGTACTTCGAATCCGAAATCCCCAGGTTTCTGAAACAAACAGTATCATAAAATTTCCATTTGTTTTTAAATGCCAGTACGCAGCACTTATTTCGAGATCTTATACCTTTCACTTCATTGTTTATTGATACGTTTCGTCTCGAAACATAAATCAAACAGAGTTTTGCAACTATTTTTCTATCTAACCTGATGGAAAACATCCTCCCATCTAAAAATTGATTAATTCTAAAAAAAAAATCTTTTTTCTTCTTTGTACCGCAGTAAAAATAGAGATGTCAGAATTTCAGAGGTCGTGGCGTCATCGTGAACTACAAAAGACATTTCTTCTACTAACAAGCCGCTAAACATGTCTCTCTTTCCCTCTATCGTTATATTCTGACAATAAGACATTACTTTTGCCTTGTCATCCGTTTTGTATAGGGATATAATTTATTTCGTGTTTTAGTTTTCCTATTCTCGATTGTTCTCTTCTTCATGTTCTTCACTTACCACTGAAAAGAATAATAAAATATTTTCAGCGTTTTAAATCATGTGGAATAAAAAATAAAATGGAAAATATTACTCACCATTTGCAAATTCCGCAACAATTACCAGTATCTGAAACAGAGTTATAGATAAAATAAGTAAATAGAGTAAAAGCTTATTTAGAATTAAAATAATGCATTTTTTAAAATCTAAATGCATCTGCATTGTTTCGCATTAAATAAAACAGAAAATTTATTATCTGAAATTGAACGTAAGAATTCTCATTCGAAGAAAATTGAAAGGCATTTTTTAAATAAATTTAATAAAATTAGTTTTTAAAATCACGCCTTTATTAATTTATTAGCAGACAGACATTTTTATACTTTAATTATTTTCTACTTCAGAATTTATAATTAATTATCATAATTATTATGGAATCTTGAAATCAATTTTTCTCAACTTTAGTACCATTCAAAGAAATTAATGAATTATCTGGTACTTCAGTGCGCAAAATATCCAGGACGATTAACCACTCTCTCCGAGGGTGTGCTGAAAAGACCAAATCGTGCGAGGAATTCGCTTTCGAGTCATTCTGCATAACAACACTGTGAGGACTGTCGAACCAACGAATTGTTCAAAAACGCTGAATACAAGGCAGTATCCCAGGTAGCATGCACATTTGCAGCAAGTTTGATCTTTCCTTGATACTATCTTGTCATAGAAAACTTGACGTGACAAGTTTGCAGCGAAACACTCGCAAAGTAACATAGCCTAATCGACCACCCTCCTTGCAAAACAAGTTTGCCGCAAAGTTAACATGGCAAACATGACGCAATGCCGAAGCAAAAACTCCATTCTTCCCTTCTCTGCTGGAGTCTCAACTGATACTCTGGTTAGCGTAACCGCCTTCGGACCCGCTGATCGTGGGTTCGAATCGCGCCCTGCTCTGCATACATACATAACCCACTCCGACCGACTCACCCAAAGAGTTTAGAGTCAGCAAGGATCGACGGGAGGAGTCAGACCAGCCAAAAAAGTTACAATTAACAGACCTACCTATTTGGAAGGTATGGATTGCAGAACTAAGTGCAAATAGAAAAAAACACGAATACAAATACAAACAAAACCCTACAGGAAAACAAACAAAATCATACACAAGCAAACAAAAGCACCACCGGTGCTACAAAACAAAATTCCCCCTCTTCTACATGCCATGCCATCGGATTGTAGAAGTAAGTTCCTTTAAAAATAACTCAGTGTGCGGTTAGAAGAAGAGGGAAGAAAAAGGGGGAAAGCAACCCCACCGACTTACTGCACTATAATAGAAAACGGTGAAAAAAAGGAGATCCCTCAGTAGACAAGCTTTGAAGAATGGGGGGATATATCCCCGACGAGAAGCTAATTTTTTCTGCCAGTTCGCAATGAATATGCATGACAAGTTTACTGCAAGTTCGACGCATGGTGACTTCGTCATTTGCGATAACTTGTTTCAAACTTGTTATGAACTTGCGTGTCAAACTTGCTGCAAGCTTTCAGAGCAAGACTGCTGCAACTTTGTTGCAAACTAAAATTGCTATATGGGATTTAAGTCTCTCGAGATACGGGGCGGACGTGTGAACAAGAGCCCAATATCCACCGTTTATCTTAACACTTCAAATAACCAGCCTTCTGAAAAAGTTAAACCAACGAATCGATGTCGGCATTTAAATCGTTGAAGCTGAATATAATGCAAAAGTAAAAGCAAAAAGGAACCTCTAGTCCGAAACATGGTAGCATGATATGGTTCTGGGCATGTTTCAAGCATTTTACTTATGTTTTCTCTCCACCCAAGATGCGTGTCGCATGTATTTTTCGAAATTTTTCTTCCTGCCGACTCATGTAAAACTTCATGCTCCTTCGGGTAAGCACGGGCGGGAGTATTCCGTTATTAAAATATTCACTGTTAGAAGAATAGGATCGGTTATCACAAGCGTTGATCAACAATTTTATTTTCAGCATTAATTCTTTTGAAGCTTTGCTGGATGATCGCACTCTTTCTGAGCCCAACTATTCTGAAAATATCAGAGATAATGCTCGGACCATTTTTGAACACTTTGTTTCATAGCCTTATAATTTATTCAAGATGTTTAACCCTTTGAGTACTGATTTATTTGAAGATTTTTATGCCCATGGGACGGATTTAATTTGTCGCTATATGGATTAATATGTAAAAGTAATACATTTTATTTGGAATATACTTATATTGGTGATATAAATATATTTTTGAAACAGCATTTTAGTTACAAAATATAAATAAATATATAAATGAAATAAAATATAAATATTTATATAGAACAAGAACCAACTTAAAGTCTAATAATTTTGTACCGTGTGATATTTTTCAAAACATGTCGGTAAATGCAAAGGTACCTGGCATTGTTTGCATTGCCAAGTGGTTTCTTTTCTTATTTTATATTTATAACATACGCGACACCGTTTTGTAGAGTGTTTCTTTAATTCTGTTGCAGGGATATTATCCGGAAAATGTGCCCAATTTTTCACTCGCAAACGATGTGGCGCATCGCTACTTGTAGGACGCCCACGGATATTATAATTTGGCAGGACCACTTGCGCCAATAATTCTTCTTAAATTCAGATGACGAGTCAGACTCGTCCACCGTAACTTCGCCCAAGTAAGCAGATGACGAGTCTCACTCGTCAAATGTACCCAAAGGGTTAAGAAAACCCAGATGATGAAAAGTGAGTTGAAGAGATACTTTTGAAAATGCAAGAAAAAGAATGAATGTAAAGTATGAAACTAAGAAAATGGCAATAAATCACAAGAAGTCATCGACAGTCGCTGGAGAGGAACTGGCAATCTTCTGTGGAATATACTTACCAAAATAAACAAGAATGTTTTTCGAAGCATCTTCAATTCGTTAGTTTAGAACTCTGCAAAATTCAAGAAAAAGCAAAATTCAATTTTGTTGTCAAATAATCTGATATTTAAAATTTGTTTATAAATATTAATAGAGTTTGAAAACTCATTAATTAGTAAAGAGAAAAACGTATTTTAGAGTAAGAAAACTTGTTGAATATATTTCTATTTCTACTTATTATAATCAGTTACAACTGAAGTCGATATCACATGTAAAGTTATCACTGGCCACATCACGATAGATATTGACATAGAATAGAATTGACATTTTAAACGTAGAATTTTGTTATACAGAATATCTATTATTAATGCTTAATAATAAATTCTATTTAAATACACTGGTGGAAGATCAAATCCCCACAACAAGAAAGAGTTGTGCTACATAAACGAAATTCAGGAGGCATGTTTGCACATTTGGAAGATGACGTCTATTCATAATTCGTGTTAGAAAAAGTTGCTCTAGTAGCGCCACAATGAACATGTGAATCCCGTTTCATTTAAATACGCTATTATAACTTCATGAGCGTTATTTATCTTCTGGATTGGCCATTGTGAGCCAGATTTGAGTAAAGAATGCCCTTTAGGAGATGAAGAATGCAGTATTGGTAACTTACTGAGTTTGAATGAAGTCGTGAAAAAGGGCTATAAGAAGGTGTATTTTATTTTCGCAATATTGCAGAAATGTTTGGCAGGGATTTATTCACTGTGCATAAATGTTGATAGCAGTGGTCACAGGAAGGTACTGTCTTGAGAAGACCGGGGTCCCGACGCACACGGGAGAGGGAAACCGCTGTGTTTTCCACATAGCTGTGGCGCTTCGTACTGCACCTGAAACAGAAATTCGAGCTTCTGTTGGCACCAGACTGAAATCCGCCCCGTGCCCCTGTTCCTGATGCCATTACAGCAACTGTACCAGTTGGATGGACTTGGGACACCAAAGTGACACAGCGAAGGATAACAAACCGATTACTTGAGGAACAGCGAGATAATCGTATTCATGCCACTAACTCCAAATCACAACCGTCTGTGACTTACTTGGCAGACCTGGTGGATTTTGTGTTAAGCTAGAGTTCGCAGTGGAAATCTGTTGTCTCATATGAGAACAGTTTCTGTCTTGGTACCGCTTATGGCCGTATGTATCACTATTCCCGGGGACGTTCCACAACAGAGTAACGATCATCTCAATACCGCTACTCTCACCTAACTTACTTACTAACAGAGTGTCGACATGTTGCTGTGGCCTGCAAGATCACCAGATCTTTCTCCCATCGAGCACAAGTGGGACATTATTGGATGATAAATCCAGCGTTATCCACAACCAGCATGTACCATTTCTGATTTGACTGAGCAAGTGCAACAGGCATGTAACTCCTTCCCCCAAAATGACATACGGCACGTGTACGACACAATGCATGCGCGTTTACATGCTTGTATTCAAAATCATGGTGACTACAGTGGCAATCATGTACTACCATCATTTCACATTTGAAATGACTTTTCTCTCGCCTACTTTAACCCGTGTCCTTGAAACTTTAACCAAATAAGTATGCTACCTAGACAAATGCTATTCCAAAATTTCATTCCTCTAACCTAATTTGTTCTTGGTGTAAGGCTTTCGTTCTCCACCATCATATAAAAATATTTTTAAATACAATAATCAGGACTAGTTCAATAAACGTAATGATAGACTGCGGATTTCTCTGTAAAACTGAGATATCACAGACTAAAAAAACTTGTAATTTTAAGTATTAATATTCCAGAAAATGATCACAATTTGATTGTGAATATTGGTAAAGGAACAGCTGAGCTTAAGAAATTATCTTTAGGTTAAAGAAAGATCTCCATGAAACAATAGAGCATTAATTTCAAAAATAGAATTTATTTGCATTGAAGGTCTACTCTTAGTAAAGAAATTTTATTCTAAAGAAAACTAAATTCTATGTAAAATGTGGCAATTTTGCTTCTTAAATATGCAGGATGTCCACTAAAGTCCTTCTATCCCACATTAACTTGAGAACGGCGACAACTATTGCCACAAATTTGGTGTCTAGGTATAGTAAAGTGACCATGCGCTACACGGTAAGATCGGTTATACCGCCACCTGGTGGCAAACAACGGAGTAAGCGTTCCTATCTCAAAAACGGTACAAGATACGGGGAAAAAAATCAAGGAAAACATTTTTGAGCGTATTTTCATTTATACGCCATTTTAGGTCAGTCCCTTGAAAGACGTATAAACGGTGCTTTATTGTAAGTCTTTTTACCTTTAGAAATTTTTAAAATTTAACCTAAAAATTACCTGTTTGTCAGAATCACTCTTAACCCATAGCTTCACTAAAATGGAAAGAAAATTACGTTCTTTGGCTGGCTTAACTAAATTCTACCGCCTGCTCCGCAAAACATGTGAACATTTCAGTACAAGAACTACAGGAAACCTTCACGGTTCCGAGTTCGGGGGCATACTACAGCGTAAAGAATAAGAAACTACAAGAAAGAAGTCAGCCAAAGGAATTCCAGAACCAAATGGATAAAAAGAATAAATATAAAAAAAACTTTTAAAAACGCTTTTAACAATGCATTTAAAAAGAAAAAATAATTTTTTCTCAAAAATCTGGAGGTCAGAACAAAAATCGTAAAAGCGTGAGGCGCAGGTAGAAAAGCTGTAAGTAAATTATAATTGTAATCATATTTATAATATATTTTATATGACGAATGTTTAATAACATTTCGTTCTTTGAGATAATCAATGTGGTTTTATATCTTTCTCCTATTGTTTTCAGCGCCTCACGCTTTTACGATTTTTGTTCTGACCTCCAGATTTTTGAGAAAAAATTATTTATTCTTTTTAAATGCATTGTTAAAAGCGTTTTTAAAAGTTTTTTTATATTTATTATTTTCTAGTTTTTAGTCTTTAATTTATGTCATAATTCAGTATTTTAAGTAGTTTGGGATTTTAGAATCGATTTTTCATGAACTAATTCCAACAATTGTTTCATTGAAAAGAGCTCTAAATTATTGAAATAATGCATTGTCATCAAGACCCAATGAATATACAAAATTTCTGATATATACATTAGGCAATCAGTGAAAAATCCATCACAAAATTCTGACCTTACAAACAAGTATAAAATATTTCGAACTTAAATCCATTTTTTTCAACTAATTCCAGCAATAATTTTTTATAAAGATCTATAATAGGATAAACTTATATTGATTTTGATTGAAACATTTAAATTACTTTTTAAAGTATTTTATTTCTCAAAAATACTATAGATGGCGCCCCTGAAACCTGCAGAGTGCAAAAGTAATTTTGAGAATTTTTTTAAAAAACTGATAATTGAGAGCTCTAAAATTATTAAAATATTGCATTGCCATTGCAATAAATATACAAAATTTCAGAACTCTAGCGCATTAAGAAGTGAGTGAAAAATAGATCACAAAATTCGAACCTTACATACATACAAACATACATTTCGAACTTAGTAAAAGCATTTAAAAATGAAGCCAATCGAAGAACTTTGATTATTTCGCTCCTATTGAAACTATGAGCCAAAATTGATTCTGAAAAATAAGTAATTTTCAGTTAAATTTCTGAAACATAAAATTCCTAAAGAAAAGAATCAAAACAAAAAATGATTTTCAGAACGCATTTTCCTTTGTATATCAAGAACAGAAAATAATTTTTTATTAAAAATATGGACTTTAAACAAAATATAAAAGTGCGAAGCCCTGAAAACCACAGCCACGCTTAATATCAGGATAAAGAAAATTTTATATTTACAATAATTGGCAAAACCAGAGGACCAGTCCCCAACAATGGACCGCTTTTGACACTATTAATTTCCTATGAAAGCTTATGCTTCTAGATGTGTCATCAATGGTCGCCTGCCACTCAATACCCTCCAGTTTCGAAATATATCGTGAAATAAAACTTTGGCAAAGTCCCTCATCGTCTATAACAGCCAATTCGCCAATTTACTTCGCCAAGCTATAAGAATAGCCACAGGCTATAAATATTGTGGCCGAACAACTGGTTGCTAAAGGTGGCTAGTTTCTAATAATTCTTTAAAGATTAAAGTATATTATAAACGTGATTAAAACTATAATTTGCTTAGATTCTATCAACGCCTCACGCTTTTATGATATTATTATAACGTCCCTAATTTTGATAAAAAAATATTTTCTGCTTTCCGCACAATAATAACAGCATCTTTTGAAAAGCTTTTTTATTTTTCCTATTTTCTACTTTTTAGCCTTTAATATATTTCATAGTACATTATTATAGATATTATGGTATCTTGCAATAATTTTTTTCCTTAAACTTCTCTAGCAGATGGTGCTATTCATATGGAACCACAATTTAAAGAAAATTAATTGATTAAATGTCAATTAACATCTGGACGTGTCACAAATAACTCGGCCTTGCGTAGAGATCCCGGTACATCTGAAAGACCGGCCGCTGCGAAAGAAATACTGGCACTGTGGCTGACGCAAAGTAGACCTCATTACGAGTGACCTATGCGCCGCCCCCACTTTTTACGGGAGTACGACACGTGAATGGAGATGGACCCGAAGAGTCACATCACCCTTACTATTTCCCACTGGGAAGCGAGACTCTGCTTACTTATACGGCAGGCTCTCATCCCCATCTATATACTTAAAACGATATGGTAAAACCTTCAGACAGTTCGCATCACATTATTTTCATTCAAATACTAGCCGCTATCGCCGCCCTCCGGGCCGGTTCGCGGCCAGCACCCACTCTGCTCAATACTATCGTTGCCACCTCGCTCTTCGAGGCTCTCAGCCACTACTTTTTTCAGTTTTAAATACTGCATGAAGATCAGTGGAACAGACCATAAAACCATAGTGGATTTCGTATTCTTTGTAGACAACAGATTCCTTTAAAATTGTAAAATCTTTCAATAGACTTCATCTAGTTGTAATGTTTTGCATAACTTTTTCACGAATTTCGGCATGAAAGTCTTCAGATCCATAAATACAGAATGATATCGCCCTTAATAAACAGTTTCCATCACATACAATAGGTACTACAATATTTTTGACACGTCATTATGATGGAACTGTTGGGATCTATATATTTAAAATAATATGGTAAAATATTCAGACAGTTTGCCAGCCCAACCACTCGACGGTTTTCGATAATTTTTATTTGGCATGAAGCTTAAGACGTCTAGATATGCCATAGAGGGTCGTCTGCCCCCACCACCCCCATTTTAGAAATAAATTGAAAAAACATATAGATAATGTACGGTGGAGAAACCATATTATTTTAAATATATAGATCCCAACCATATTATTTTAAATATATAGATCCCAACAGTTCCATCACAATGGCGTGTCAAAAATATTGTAAAATACCTATTGTAGGTGATGGAAACTGTTTATTTAAGGCGATATCATTCTGTATTTAAGGATCTGAAGACTTTCATACAGAAATTCGTGAGAAAGTTATACAAAGCATAAGAACTAGACGAGGTTTATTGAAAGATTTTGCAATTTGAAAGGAATCTGTTGTCTACAAAAAATATGACATTATGGTTTTATGGAAATATGGAAACTATGGTTTTATGGTCCGTTCCACTGATCTTCCTGCAGTATTTAAAACTTAAAAAGTAGTGGCTGAGAGCTTCGAAGCAGCGAGGTGGCAAGGACAGTGCTGAGCAAAGTGGGTGCTGGCCGCGAACCCGCCCGGAGGGCGGCGAGAGCGGATAGTATTTGAATGAAAATAATGTGATGTCATCGGGAGAACATATCTGTACAACATTAAAGGAGCCTAGTGCGTCAAGAAGTGAGTGAAAAATCGATTGCAAAATTCTATCTTTACAAATATAAACCGAATCAAAAGTGTGTAAAAATCAAATACATCAGACTCTCTAATCCTTTTACAAATTTTTTCTGCTCGCGTTTATTAAAAGAAGTTGCAACTATTTTAAATTACACAAGAATGTTTGAGATCCCTAGTAATTTGGTTTTGGTGTACTTACCCAAAGATAGAATCAACTCAGAGTAATCGGATGATAACACTTACTCGACTCGAGATACACAGTAAAACTGACGACGGATTCTTCAACGAGACAACAATGTAGTTATAATATCATACAACGGATTTCTTTTTGTGTGATTCTCTGGTCGTACGCAGGAATACTGGGGAATTTTCTTCAAGAAACAATGGGAAGCTAACAGAATTTGATCGTTTGTCAAGACTTAGGCTTTTGTCAGAAAGGATCTTCATGTCACGTCTGAATGCATTTTGTTATTTATAAAAAAGCTTCGAATCAGAATAAATTAGGGTAAAAATATTATTTCGAAACAATGAAACTCTTAATATACATAGACATTAATTAGCTATTGAAAACTATTTCAAAGCTTCTATAGGGCTCTTATGCTTTTAAGAGCTCTTTCGCAAAAATAATTTCCGTTTTTACTTTCTCGTATACGAAGTATACAAAGAGAAAGTATTGTAATCGTCAAAAAATTCGAACTCGAAATTTTGACGAATATCCACGTTTTAGACCTCCCTGAGTCCGAAAAACACAATTTTGGAATTAAGACTGTCTGTGTGTGTGTGTCTGTCTGTCTGTGTGTGCCTGTGAACACGATAACTCCAGAACTATTAGAGCTACGGAGATGAAATCTGGTACGTGAACTTGGCACATAATTTGTAAGTTTCTTACAAATTTTGGACAAAATCCGTCCACGGGAAGTCTATCTGTCTGTCAGTCCGAGGTCATGCGAACACTCAAAAACTTGAATAATTAGATGGATAAAATTTGGTATACAGTTTTATCGTCTTGAATGCAGGTCCGAATCAAATTTTGGGCCAAATCCGTTAAAAGGTTGACTGTCTGTCGGTCTGTATAATCGCATACTTGTAAAAATTATATCTCCTAAACCCTTTGGCTTAGATAAATAAAAATTGGTATGATGATTGCTAATATTAATTATAGATCTGTGCTCAAATTCGTATCAATCCGTTTAAAAAAAGGTGTTCAAATTGCATATTTGGTTCAAAATGCACATTGCGACTCTTTGTTGGCGAGCGTTTCGCTTATTTTACTCAAGTTAGTATAGTTGGCTTTTGACCTTGGCGGTCTACGAAATTGTAACTTCGGAAATTATGGCAACCCCCGATTCGAAAGTTCGTTCTGACATTCTCCAGATGGAAGGTATGGTGAAATCTTGCGTGATATCAGCAGTAAGATTTCGTAGTCAAAAACGTTAAATAAAGTAACCTCAGCGCGCGTAAAAATTGAGAACAAACGCAATTCTTTTTGCAAAAAATTAAGTTTCAGGAATTCATGAATTTGATATGTTTCATTGTAAATCACCATTCATAATTTTTTCTCAAAATAATCAGGCCTTGGGTAAATACCCCAAGAATAATTACCTATCCACTGGGTGTTTACCCACTCCACACTACTGGTCGTATGCGAGAAAGTTTCGGGGAGGCCACTCCCGCTGGTTTAATAGAAAGCAGTAAATTACGTCATTGGTATATCATGCGCGTGATATAGTTTGGACGCCACGATACATCTCATTATTTATTGCAAACGTGATGATATAATTTGATAATATTTTTTGGCAATGTTTGACAAGCAGAGAAGTGATTTGTTTTGATTAGAATTTCGAAAAAGAATTCCTTTGAAATTTTAAATTTTTACTTACGTTTGACAAGCTGAGAATTTCATGGTTATTGAATCATAATAAAATTGTTAAACAACGAATAATACTTCACACAGAATGTTGTTTACCAAGAGGTTTTTTGAATGAAGAAATATGTAAATAAAAAAAATTCCTGTCTTGAAGCATATGCTTATTTTATTTGCTTTCTATCAATGTTAAACATTTCTCTCGCATATATATATATCTATTTAAACACGTCAAATTTGACGGGAAATCTCTCGAATGAAGAGGCAATTTTGTACTCGTCATACCATGACGGGTGATTTTCTAGTGTGATTAGAATGGTTGTGAAAAAGCTGAATATTACACGAAACATGAAGATTAAAAAAGCCACGATTCAGAAATGAAATCAAAAATAAAAATCCTTGTACATACATCGATTTTAATGACTTCAAGGAACATTCATGCCGAATTGGAAGGAAATAGAACAGCGTACTTGGTTGTGACTCGTAACAAACAAATTTTCACACAGACGAAGTGTCAAAAGGTCAAGTTAAATCAGAGCTTTGCTGTGCTCGGTAATTATCAGTTAGACGCAGTGAAGCAGCCAGGAAACCAATACAGAGTACTCTTTTTGAGATGTATCTCTTTTGGTGAAAAAAATCACACATACGATCACAAAAATCCGAAACTGCGTTTTTTTGTTTTGAAGTTCACGATTGTATAATATTTAGTGTGTTGTGCGGCTGTTTGATATAATTGCCATTTTGCAATGCAAAATAGACATTATTTATGTATAATATGGTATAGTGAATTCGAAATCTATAAAATAATTGTTGGTTCTCGATTACATAACACATTTCATTCTAAAAATATTAAACTAAATCCCAACTGTTTATTTTCTAGTATAGCTCTCAGAGATTTCTTACCAATCTATTCGTTTCGTTACTACCTTGATAGTCCAGGAAACGAAGGAAAAGTAGTTTTGAAATTTGGCACAGTTATAGGATTAGTGCCCTAAACAACATACTAAAAGTACCCGACCGTGGGGGTTACGCGGGGTTACAGAGGGGGTTTAAAGGGGGCTTTTTCAGTTTTTCTTAAATATCTCGAAAACTATGGGTTCTAGAGAAAAATTCTCAGTTACAAAAATAAACTACATTAAATTCCCTACAAGAAAGATCCACATCTTTATTTCAGCGTCAATAGTTTAGAAGATATGGGGAGTTGAAAAAGTGAGTATTTCTGAAATTCCTTATTCAAATGGTAAAAATCAATAAAAAAATGCCGAAGTAACAACCTTCAGAAGCACCTCATGCCTATATAATAATTTTATAAGGGTAGTATTGTATGTGTTGAGAATAGTGGTGGTGTCGGGGCGGGGGGGGGGTTCACAAATATATTTGATGAACAGTCGTTATCCCTTCCTCCCCTCAATCCGTTTCTCTCCACAAGATCAATTCTAGTCGAGTCAACGAAGGAAAAATAGAAAAAATAAATGGCGTCGTTTTGAAATTTGGCACAGTTGTAGGGATTAGTGCCCTAAACAACATACTAAAAGTCCCCGACCGTGCGGGTTACGCGGAGGGTACAGGAGGATTTAAAGGGGGCGTTTTCAGTTTTTCTTAAATATCTCGAAAACTATGGGTTCTAGCGAAAAATACTCAAATACAAAATTAAACTACATTAAATTTCCTACAAAAATAGTCCTTCATTTTTTTCTTAGGATGAATGGCTTAGAAATAACCCCTTAATTAACCCATCTATTCCTTTTTCACCTACACCACACTTATCAGTCACAACATAATCTTCACATAATAAATACTTTTTAGTCACTGCTTCCTACTGTGTATCTATAAATAATGTTAATATAACGCACGAGCGATATAACACACACAGGAAACGTCTGTATTCGTTTGTTCTACTAAAACTGTTATTCCAGTATTCGCCCAGATTTATACATTCTAGCAAAATCTGGAATTCCCCCACACATTTTTACAGTGAGTCCTCGCAACCACATCCGGTCAGTTCACTACCAGTGTCCATCTTCAAATGGCCACCGATGTCTGGGAACGAAATTAAAATACTATTCCCACCCATGAATTACATTGTTACCTAGTGGTTGGACACAAAATACCTCCCAAAGAGCAAGAGTGTCGCTAACGACATGAACTGAAACATTTATTACTTTCGCCGTGATCAGCAA
>BGPR01037551.1:0-15087 GCA_013235015.1 Araneus ventricosus | reverse complement strand
CCTGCTCATCGGTGACTTCAACGCCAGATCCCAAATTTGGGGTTATGGCTTTGAAGATCACCGGGGCAGGGTCCTTTCTGAATTTTTAACTCTTAATAATTTTTCAATATGTAATCGTACGGATCTTGGACCTACTTTTAATTCATCAACGGGTCATGGTTTTCCTGACCTGTCCTTGATTTCAACCGCCCACCAACATCTATTAGATGCTTGGTGGATCGATAACAATGATTCTCTCAGCGATCATAAGCTTATCTGTGTCCAGCTTGCGGGTGATTTTTCTTTTTCTCACGATTTTATTTTCAGAACGAAATTCTCATTAAACAAATTTTCTCATCGTTTCCGGAAAGACTTGGTCTTCCTAAAAAATTTAGTTACAACGATATCCTCAATTGAGGGTATCGACTTATTTTATAAAACTTTTATGGATCTGATTACCAAAGCTGCCTTTGGTACTTTCAAAAAGAAACCTCTAGGGCATAAGAAAATCTTTTCTTTTTGGAATGACACCTTGCGTGTAAAACGTAATCGTGTCACTGCCTTATATCGTAAATATAATAGCCTTAAGAAAAATGATGCACCTGAAGATTCGGTCCTTGCCGCGGGCATTATCTATCGAAAAGAAAGATCTGAGTTGAAAAAGCTTATAAACACCACCAAAAGGAAAGCTTGGGAGATTTTCTGTTTGAATTACAATTCTAAGTTTGGCCATACCTTTAAAGTTGCCTTTAGAAATTGCCAGTTATTATTATTAGTTATTATTAGTTGCCAAAAGAAATTATAATTTGGATATTAAAATACCAAACAATAGTAATCCTTCGATTGCAGAAAAAGCTAAATGCATGTTAAATCACTTTTTTCCTTTAAAGATTTATCTAATTTTAATAAACTTTCTTTTCCTTTTCAGTCTTTAAATTGCATTAATATTTTGGATTTAGAAGATTTGTTTACAGGATTAAAAGGTGGTAGGGCCCCCGGTTTGGACCGAATCGACTATAGAACGTGGACCAAAGTTTTTGAGATGGACAAGTTTTTCTTTTGTGATTTTATTAATTTGTGTTTTAGATTTTCTAATTTTCCTTCTTGTTTAAAGAATGCGAAGGTCTTCTTCCTGCTTAAGCCAGGGAGAGACCGTAGCATTATTTCGTCATATCGGCCAATTTGTCTTTTGCCCACTCTGGGCAAATTGATCTCGAGAGGCTATTTATTAAACAATTTAATTCTTTTATTATTAGGTATAATTTAATTCATCAATTTCAGTTTGGTTTTAGAGAGCTGTCGAACTGCGAGGTGGCTGTCAAGTCTTTAATTAGTAAAATTAGAGCCTCTCGGGAGGGGAATCATGTCGCTCTGATGTCTATTGACATTAGGGCGGCATTTGATAGCCTCGACTGGGAGGTTCTTTTTCAATTATTTAAAAAATATGATTTTCCCTTTAATATTCAAAATTTTATTTTTTCTTATTTAAAAGATAGACAGGTTTCATATGTCAATGCTTTAGATTTTATTACTGTTGAGGTGTGTCAGGGCTGTCTCCAGGGTTCAGTCCTGGCCCTCATATTTGGAATGAGATTCTATATTTGAGTAATGATCATAGTTACCTCCAGGCCTACGCGGATGATTTTGCCATTCTTGTGGTCGCCGACTCCCGGAAAAAACTAGAAACTGAGGTGTCCTCCTTTTTGGATGAACTTTCGGATAATTTAAAGGTTTTGAATCTTGAAGTGGCCTCTGAGAAGACGCTTGTTGTTGTTTTCAGAGGCACACAAAATAAAAATAAGCAAAAGAAGGGGTTGGCGACTTTCAAGAGAACTCCAATTTTTAAAATTAAGGGAAGGACCATCCGGACAGTCGACTCCCTTAAATACCATGGAATTTACATAGATAATCAATTAAACTGGAACGAACATATTTCTAATTTAAAAATTAAAATTTATAATTTAATTCAAAATTTTAACAGTGTATCAGGTCCTAACTGGGGTGCCGGTGCTTCTCTTTTGAAACACTGGTACCTTTCAGTTATTCAACCAGCATTATTATTTGGAGCGGCTGTCTGGGGTGGTTCCTTCACCAAACACCAGATTTTAAGTTTATTTTCAGTCCAAAGAGTTGCATTAATTAAAATTTCAAAATGTTACAGGACCTGCCCCACTAATTCACTTAATGTTTTTCTTGGGCTTCCTCTCCTCCATGTTGTTGCCCTTTCTCTTTTTATTAAGTTCCAAATTTGGTACGACAGATCTAATGAGTACGATTGTATTAATGTTGATCATTTAGACCATTTTATTAAGATTAACCATATTAATTTAAATAAAAGAATTATTACTTTTCCACCTCTTATTAAAAATCCTGATTTTGATATTTACACGGAAGGCTCGGGCATTGATGGTAATGTCGGAGCCGCCGTTTGCATTTTTAAAAATAATATTTCATCTCAATCATTTCAATTTAAATTGTCCAATTATAATTCAGTCTTCCAGGCCGAGTTGGCGGCGATTAATTTTGCCGTCGGCTGGGCCTTGGAAGGCGGTTTTAATGTGAATATTTACACGGATAGCTATTCCTCTATACCTAGTTGCAATCTTCGAGCGCGCGGTTGCGTTTTTTCGCGCTCCGCGAATTTACAACTCTTTCGCTCAATAACTTTTGAACCGTTTACCACATCTTAAAAATTTTTGTTTCTGTGTGTGACCCAGAGAATTACCTTCAATTAAAGTTGTGCTTTTGGATTAATCATCTATTTTTCCCGGACATTTCCTCTTCTAAAAGTGTTTTTCTTTGGCCGGACACCACTAACCCAATGATGTCTGGCTAACTCCCATGGAGTTGGCCGGGGTAAGTGCCTTTCAACTGTTTTCATCTTGTAGCGTGTACTGTGCAGAGCATTATGGTATTTTTTGTTTGATTGTACTATTTTTTGTTAATTAATTATGATTTTTTGAAAATTTCTAATGTACTCGAGCTTGACTTCCGATTTCCTTTCTACCTTTGTGTTTGCAACCCTATAACTTTTCTTCCTTCTTTCCGTTTTCTTTAAATTTTTAATAGTTTGTTCCCTATTCATTTCTAACTGTATTCCACTTTTTTCTAGTGTTTATCTATGATATTGCCAAAGTTATTAATGTTTTTAATTTTTCTCATAGCGGTTTTTCAACCACTTTTTCTTCAATTTTGTTAAACATTTATTTTAATTATTTTTAATTAATTATTAAACTATTCTATTTGTAAACCGTTTTTTCCTTCCCATCATTTAGGCGTGTTTCTTTCATTTCCGCTTTATCTCATCTCTCTATCATTTTTCTATATATTTTTACTAATTTTTTGAAAATTCCTTCTAATGAAGCCCCTTTCTTATTTCCGTTGTAAACATGAAGTCTTTTAGGGAGGTTTGGTAATGATAGCTTGTTCGCTTTCTTAATTACTTTTTAATTAATTCTCTAATTTTCTTCAGGGGTGGTACCTTGATTTTTCTGTTTATTTAAATTCTTCTCTATCTTACAGTCTTTTGGTTTTCTCAATAACTCAATTATTACTCGTTTTAACATGGTGTTTTAGTATACTGTATTATTGTCTTATTTAAATACATTGATATAATCAGCCATTTTTATCTGTCAGCCATCTTGTGCACGCTGGGTTGTTGTTTGGGCCAGACAGGGAGGCGCCTCAAGTAGCTATCAACAGCACTTGCTCTTTTACACGATTGGCTCTCATGTTCAAAACATTAAATTGAGTATTGCCACAAGGTCTTAGTATAAAATTGTTTATTAAAATATTTTCTATCTTGCAAAGCTAGGTTTTATAAATTCTTTGTGTCCATCATCATCATCAACATCTCTTTTAATAACTAAATTCTTAATTGGCAATCAATCAATCATTCTAAAATCACTCTTCCTTCTCTGGTCTGAACGACGGCTCTGTGTACATGAGTGGCAATTCAGCTAAATTCCAATTATCACCTGTTTCATTAATTAAGGGCCCACCATCTTGTTTTCCATCTTACATAACCTTTCTAACATAGTTTCAGCATCCTATGTTACCATAGTAACCCTTGGATGCATTTCAAAAAAGTTGATTTTCTTGAGTAGTTTTTACTCTTTTAATTTTAATTCTGCTTCATTAACTCTTATAATAAGGCAACCCTTTAGGTTTGCCATCTTTTTGCTTAAAAATTACAATATTATCTTAATTCTTTCCTCCTTTTTTCTCTCTTTCCTCATTTCACTTCCTCTCTCTCTCTCACTCTAACTATTTTCCCAACTTGTCCCATTTTTGGTATAGGGTTAGCTCAGGTCATTATCTACCTTTGTAGAAATTTTTAGACTAATCCAAGAATAATTAGGCTAGTTATTAACATTTTAAATTATTTTTCCCCCCCTTTCTAGACACCGTTTTTTCCTATGTACTTTTAACATGGGAAATTCTTTAGCTTATAGCTCTCTTCCTATTTACACTAGGGATACCAATTTTGGTAAGTACCAGGTACCCATCTCTTTCTTACTTCAAAAAATTTCCCCCCATCCTCTCACTTTCTCCCCCCCCCTCTTGGTCATCCCAAGGTTCCACCACCTTTTCTTAATATTTGCTTGCCCTTTTCAATGTCTGTAGATTAAATGTTAATTCTGTTGTTAATTTGTTGAGTTTTTTTCTTCTTTTTTTTCTGCATGGTGCATGCGGGAGTGGGGGCGGTGGGGGTAACTGCCCTGGTTCGCTCTGTAATCAGTTTATATTGAGCTTCAATAAGCAAATCTTTGAAATAGAACATAAATCTTTCCTTCGCGAAATCATGCCTAAAAGTGGTAGAGGTTATTATGATTGGAGAAACCCCAGGGAAGCAGTGGTGAACGGTAAACTGGGCACTTTTGCCCCAAATGGTACATTTTATGAATATGAAGAAGAGTACCAAACTCCTAATCCACGTCGTTATCCCCAACGTCATAAAAATCAAAAACTGGATAACGAGTGCCCGGGCGATACTACTAATGATTGGACTTATGTTGGTTATAGAGGCCGCAAATTCGGTCCACAGAGTCAACCCTCTAGGACATCAAACACTGACTAAAGGTCCTCTCCAACAATTCATCTAAATTCAAAACAATTAAGACAGTTAAATATTCCGGAAAATTCTCCTCCAATCCAAAAGGATCCAACCATTGTGAAGATCAACTCTCCAGTCGCTGGCAGAATAAATAAAATTCCGCCACTCGATCCAGATCTTGAAAGGGCAATAGCAGCAATAATTTCAAAGAGTCCCAGGAAGAACAAATTACCTGTTGGTGAGCCCTCGAATACCCTGGAAAGTCCCAAATATAAACCAGAGGTTCAGGGGTCTCTCATGTCATCAACTAATCCGACAGCTCCGACAGAACTTTCCATTCAGGAGGCAGAGGCAAAGTCAAATCCAACTAAAACATCGCCAGTTCTCTCTCGGCCTTCCTCAAGAACTCCTTCACCCATTCATATTTCGTCATCACTCTCCCTTGAAAGTTCTCGGGGTAACACACCAATTCCAGTTCCTTCTATTAACATCTCAATTCCTGAGAAAATTAGTTCTCCAACACAAAGAGCGCCTCCGTATCTTAATACAGAAACATCAGAAATAGAAGAAGCTCTAGCTGAGTGGTCACCTCAACCCCAGCAGGAAACTCAACAAGATGAATTGGAAAACCTATTTTCCAAGATTCAAAATCCACAGGCCTATCTTTCGATTAACATCTCTCCTTTGCCTTTCGGAAACCAAACTGGTCAGAATACAGATGAAATTCCAAATAAAGACTGATCTTTGGAGCAACTAATTCAAAAATTGCGAAGTCTTATCTCCTCCACATCACCAAATCTTGCCGAGGCCCACTCTCTTTTAGACTACATGGAAGCATCAGTTTATGCAAATAAACTATCAGAGGTAGCAATTCACCCTTCTCCACCAAAAACCTCTAGTAAAGTCCAATTCCCCAACAACCATTTAGTGCCTCTTCAGTCTGAATCATCTTCTTCAAAACTATGAGTTGATCACCCACCACAGCAAAAAATGTCTGCCAGACTCCCATCAATTATTATCCGTCATTCAGATCCATCCTCTCAGGAAGAACTTTCTACAATTATGGTTGATGCCCTGCCAGTCCCAAAGGCAAGGATTTCCGATCTCAAACAAGCACGGAATAAAGATCTATTGGTCACATTCAACTCTGACCAAGATAAATCGTTGTTCCGAGAGGAAATAAGAGAACTTCATCAAATAAAAGAAAAAATAGTTCTAACGGAGCCAACTAAACGCAACCCAAGTGCCATCATTTTCAACATTCCAAAAAGCTTCACAGAAACTTCAATCCAGAAGGGTCTCAGACAGATTTTCCCTCAAGACCTTAAGGTAAAATTTATCTTTAAAGGCCGGGACCCTGACGTCCAAAACTGGGTCTTCGAAGTTCCAGCTCAACATTTTCACCTTCTTAAAGATTCTCAACGTGTCCCAATAAACTGGACTCCCTTCAAAATCTCTCAATTTATCCATTACAAGCGATGCAATAATTGTCAGTCTTTCGGACATTTGTCCAGAGACTGTTTCTTCTCAACCCCAAATTGCGCCTACTGTGGAGGCCATCACGAGGCTTCACTCTGCAATGCTGAACGACCTTCCTGTATCAACTGTTATCATCATAACATAAGGTTCGGCACTTTAATGCAACTCAACCACTCTTCACGGGACAGGTCTTGCCCCTGTCTTCAAACAGTAAAAGAAAACTATCTCAAATCAATAGACTACAACTAATGGTAGTGCATCAAATTATTTGAGCATCAAGATGTAAACGAGTAATAACCGCACATCTTAATTTAAGTCATTTGATAATGAGTCCTCACTTGGTCTCTTATTCTTTACCTTTTGATCCCATTTTGTAATATCTTGTTTACATTGTATTTAAAATTAATAAGCCTCTCAATATAAGGCTCTAATCACTATAGACTGAATTACTCAATTATCTAATCAGTTTTATTCACATGTATTAGTAAACGAGAAATATTATACTTTTGGTCAGTTTTAAAAGTGTTAATGTATTAGTGAATCTATGCAAGCATTCGGGCATTAAGTTTTCTGAACAATTTAAGAACTGTTCCATTCCTGTCCCAAGGCAGAGATCTGGTAGGTACCGGCAAAAGGACAATTTCTTGGTAATGCAAGGAAATTAAGTTCATAGGAACAGTGTGTAAAATAGGTGAAATAAATGAATAACTCCATAGTTTTAGTCGAAATAGTTAGAAAACAGAATTGAAACCTCATGTACGTGAATGTAGAATACAGTATAGCATAGTAAATACATTATTTTCAGGGTTGAGCGCTCAAATAGCAGCGCATCGGGAAATTTGTAAATAGTTCAGCATTGTGTATTTTAAATATTGAAGAAAATGTAGTGTCCTTGTATGTTATGTATGTTTTGTATGTGTGAAATTTTCGAATAAAGTTGTTCGGTCAGCGGTGTCTGGGGGCGTTGGGGGCCCCGTGGGGGGTGTTTACTTAATCCGCACTGCACCCAATCAAACTGGTGTAATAATCTAGGTTATAGGTACCGGGGGTGCAGGCGGCGTTGTATGTATGTATTCCTCTATACAGGTTTTGAAAAAATCATATGTTAAATCCGGTTTTATTAATGATATTAAATCTAATGTATTTAGGGCTCTTGGGTCGGTCGGTTTGTCCTGGGTAAAGGCTCATGCTGGTATCCCAGGTAACGAACTGAAAGATCAATTTGCCAAATCAGCTATTACGGAAGGAAATTTCTTGGATATCCCTGCTCCCTATAATTTTCTAAAGAAATATATTAATAATATAATTCTAAGTGACTGGCAGCAACATTGGGGGGAATCTGACACTGGTGTCAGGGTCCGTGAATATGTTCCCTTTGTTGATTTTAATTTACTTACTCATAATCGCTATTTGTTATTTTTTATTTCAGGGAATGGTCCTTTTCCTGCTTATCTTTTTCGTTTAAAAATTTTAAATAGTCCTAATTGCATCTGCGGTGGCCTGGGGGATCCGGACCACTTCGTGTTCGTACTAAGGATTTTCATTTAACTTGTCCATCTGGGATTTTTAAACCTGATTGGTTCTCTAGTGTTTTGAAGAATGTTGGTTCACTGAGGAGGCTTCAGGAAATCTGCGTGATTTCTAACCGTATTTGTAATGAGTTGAAGAGTTTAAATTGATTTTTTTTGTGTGTGTGTGTTTCTGGTTGGTCTTGGTTTTGTTGTTTATTTGCTTGTAAACATTTTATCTATTGCTTGCTTGTTTGTTGTTTTATTTTACTAATTTTTTTAAAATTGATTTTTGGCTGTTTTTGATGATTGGGCCTTGGAGTACTTTTCCTGGTTTATTTAAAATCCTTTGTAACTTTTGAATTTTTGGGTATTTAATGGATACATTGTTTAACTTTGGATTTTGGTTTGCTTTGGCTTGCCAGAATTTGAAGCACTCAGTTTTTGATTAATGATCTCAGAAGAACCCACGGTCCCATTTCATCTAATACTGTTTTATTGCACCTTTTTAATTGATTGTTTGTTTGCTTAAATATTTTGTTTGTTTGTTTGTTTTTTATAATAGTTTTTGCTTATATGTTATTCTTTGTTGTTTTTGGTGGCTGGGCCCTAGAAGTATTTGCCTTGAATTAATTAGCACTGTTTTAAAATTTTTGGCATATTTGGGTTCTTAATGGCCCCTTTAGTATACCTTAATATTTATTAATTTGTTATTTATTGACTATTGCCTTTGGTTAATTGTTGCTTAAGGTCGTGATTTTGTTTAAGCTTCCGTTGCTTGGCAACGGCTTCATCATGTGTTGTCTTTTGATTGATTGTTTGCCACATCACCTAGTGTCACTTGATTGTTTGTTTTTACCTCTGTGGAATCCTTCTGCTGTTTTTCGGCAGTGGACCATGTTGGTGATTTTTTATTGAATTTACTAACTGTTTTTTACACTTGTTTTTACATTTCGGGCATCTCATGGTCCCCTTATCTTATCCTAAAAATTTGGTGTGTTTTGGCCCGGCGGATCTCAAGAGACCCCATTTTTCGAGAAAAATTTCAGAAGTACCCACGGCACCACCCAGCTTAAGCTTTGGTGTTGGCATCTGCTGTTGCTTGGCAACGGTTGAATTGCTTGCCATTGCTTGATTGATTGGTTGTGGTGCTGTTTGACTGATTGCCTGAGTTGCTGTGGATTTCTCGGGCTCTTTTTGCCGGCGGACCTTTTGGTGTTTTTTCCTGGACTTACTGGAATTTTTTGCAGCTTTTTGCATTTTTGGGCACTTTGTGACCCCCTTAACACCTTCTGAAATTTTTGGCCTGCCCGTTTTCGAGAAACGCTATTTTTGAACAATAATTTCAGAAGCACCCACGACACAATTTTATTTATTATTCACTTTTTGCACATTTAGACTGATTGGTTGCTTGTTTTATTTAACTGATTGTTTGTTTGTTCATGGTTTAATATTTTGCTGATTATTTTCTGTTAAAATGGCATCCTTCGGCCCTACCTAGTTATTTTAATGGTTTGCTTGTGTGTATTAGCTTGCTATGTTTTATTTGATTGTTTACTTGAATATTGTTTTTTTTTACTTTATTGATTGTAAACGTTACTGGAGCTTTTTTCGGTTGTTCTTGGTCTACTTATGTGGTTATAATGCTTATGCCTTGGTTTTGTTTGTTTTTTATATATTTTATATTATATTCAGTTCTATGATTGTACTGGTGTGCTTGTTATCTTGCACGGGACTTTTGGGGTTTATAACCACTGCCCCCTACCCACGGGGCTTTGTAAATATGTTCTGTGTTTTGTGTTTGTTTGGTTTCATGGTTGTTTGTTTTATGCAGTAATTTTTGTTTTCCTGTAATAGTTGATTCACGGCTCTTGCACCAATTGGGCTATGTAGTAAATCATGGTATCTTGTTTTAAATTTTTGTTACTAAACTTTAATTTTTGTATTTTGCTGTATTTTAATTTCTATGTTATTAGATACTTTCTGTTATTGTTTAACAATCTGCAATTCGGTGGTTTAGGCCGCCCATAAGGTTCTTTTACTGTTTATATGAAGGTTTTGATATCCATCGCAACTTTCTGTTTTGTTTACTATTGATACTTACTGTTGTTTGTCTTTATGAATTTTATTTGTTATTTGTAATATTGTTAAATTAGGTACAATTGATATGTATTTATTGACAAATGATGTATTTTGATATATTTTGGAATTTTTTGTTATGGTTCAGTTGTGTTTGAGACTTCAATTATTGTGCTTCGTATTTTTCCGTCGATTGTAAAGTTAATAATTTTCTGTTTAGTTTATTCAAGCCCAATTGGCTTTTTGTAACATTCCTTAGTTTAATAAATGCTGTCTGGTTCTCTCTCCCCGGCTGCCCTTGTGGTGTCTTATACCCAAAAGGGTAGGCCGGCAGTCGTGGGTTGAGAATGAAAATGAGAATATGCCCGGCTCCTTTTTTCTCAACAAATATTGTCACTTACTTTCCCCAACAAATATAAATATTCTTTAAAATCTAGTCTTTTTATTACTAATTTTCATATGCCCGCCTCCAATTTATTTTTTTACGCATATTGTCGCTAACGTAAACATTACGTTCCGCCCAAAATGTAAAAAATCCTTTGAATCCAATATTGTTTAATTAAAATTTTTACATCCAACCTTTTAATTACCTTATAGTTAATAACCCAGCGTTTCTCGGAATCTACATTTTTACATGCCCGTCTCTGTTTTTTTCCCTACAACTATTGTCACTAAGCTTCCCCAACAAACGTAAATCTGTTTTGAATCCTCTCTTGTTGGATTAAAACTTTCAGTCCTAGCCTTTTTACTACCTTAAAGCAGTTTGGTTTGCAACGAAATGCGAGAATTTTTATGCTTATAAATTAAAACAGATGAACATGATATTTGTTTTGCAAAAGCAAAAATAAAACGAAATAAAAAACAGAAACGATAAACGATTTAATAGTACACCAAACTGATAAATTAAGCAACAGAAACATATATTATCGTCTTGCCCGTATTTGAATAATAATGAAAAAAAAACCCGGATAAAAATGAATAAATATTTTCCACCAACAAACGTAAATGTTGCGAAACACTGCACGTCAAAAAAAAGAAAGAAAAATGCATGAAAACGATTCTATTCCATTGTTAATAAATCCAAACACAGAAGCTCACTTAAAAAGAAATACCAACTTCCGTTAAATAAATAAAAAAATGCAACACCGGATGCGAAAACTAATAATAGGGGGAAAAAGAATCCGCCGTGAATGAATTCACCTTGCTGCCAATAGATGACAGCACGTCAATTCATTCATTTTGACGTTTTTAATTAATATCTTTTTAACTAATTACAATTTAGTAATTTAAATAGTCGAAATGGATTCCTTGGAATATTTCCATCTTTTGGTACTTACGGCTAGTTTCAGGATTCAGTGGTTCGTGAGAAGATAGAAGGACATACATACATACGTCTGTTGACGTTCGAATTTTAATATGATAAAAGTTTCTATAATGGGCTATCTAATGCGTCATTCCTTGAGGTCACGTGACACGTCCTGTCTGACCTTTGTTCTTCTGTTTTCTTCGGCTCTTCTCTCCTGGCTACGTTGTGCCATGTCTGACAATCCTCTATTTCGTTATTCTTCGGTTTCTGCCGCTCTTCTCTTCTGGCCATGTTGTGCCTTTACTGTCAATAGTCTATTATTTTGTTCTTCTGCTTCTTCTGTCCTGGCCACTTTTTGCCATAGCTGAAAATCGGCGGTTTCTTTCTTCGTCAGTTGCAGCAACTCTTCTTTCACGTTTCATAATTGCCTGCTTTCTACAGGCAGCATCACCTGCAACTCCTCTTTTCCTTTCAGGCATCGGAAATTGAGAGAATTGAACAAAGCATAAATAATAACTTTCAAATATCTTGCACGGGCTATCTCGAATAATGCGTCCTTCCATGGCGGAGAGAAGAAGTGAGGTTATGTGACACAAACGCTTAGATAAACCAGCTTTGCTGGGGATAAATATTTTTTCATATTCCCGCGTCCAGATCATAAACACATGAAGCAAGATACATTACATACATAAGTGGCCCGGCGTTGAACGGGCTATGCCAAATAATGCGTCGTTCCCTGGCGGAGAGAAGAAGTTAGGTAATGAGACACATACCCAACATTCTCTCCTAAATAAATAAGGAGTAAGGAACAGTTCTGGCTGCATAAAAAGTTTGTATCTGATTGGTGATTTTGTCCTTCAATAACATTAGACGGCGTTCTCTTGCATGTTGTACCATGGCTGGCAATCGGCTATTTCTTTGTCCTTCTGTTTCTTCGGCTCTTCTCTCATGACCACGTTGGACCATGTCTGACAATCGGCTATTTATTTTATCTTCTGTTTCTTCTGCTCTCCTCTTCTGGCCACGTTGTGCCATTACTGACAATTGGCTATTATTTTATTCTTCTGTCCAGACTACGTTGTGCCATGGTTTCTTTCTTCGTGAGTTTCAGCAATTCTCCTTTCACGTTTTCTAATTGCCTGCTGTCTACGGGCAGCATCTCGTGTAACTCCTCTTTTTCTTTTAGGCATCGGAAAAAGCGAGAATTGATCAAAGCAAAAATAGTAACTTCCAAATATCAGTTTAAAATAGCAGCTACCAGAAATATTTAAACTTGATCAAATCAATGAATAATGATTAAAATCACTAACATAACTAATCTATATCTTTCGGCACATAACTTTACAGAAACAAAACGCGCCTGTAAATTCGTTAAAATGATTCTGTTTGAATATTTTTTATTTCTGTCAGCGTCACTTTTTTATTGTTGTTGTAACAATGTTCTTTAAAGTAAACAACTTCAACAATAAAATATATTTTGAATTGCGCTGCAACAATGAAAAGTATTGTTATAAATTATCCGAAACAATGAAAAGTATTGTTGTAAATTAGTTTTTAATTAATATCTTTTTCACGAATCAAAATTTAGGAATATAAATAGCCGAAATGGAATCCTTGAATTATAAAGATGTATAATTCAAGGATCCTTAAATTATAAAGATGTATAATTCAAGGACTTGATTATTTAAATGGCCGAAATGGATTCCTTGGATCATTCCCCATCTTTTGGTACCTTCCGCTCGTTTCTCCGTTCGGCGGTTCGTGAGAAGATAGCCGGACATACATACATACATACAAAAAAACATGCAATCGGATTTTAATAGTGTAGACTCCTTTCCACTAATTCTCCGTTCCTTTCGGAACTAATGCCCGCCTCCGGTTTATTTTTTTTACAAATATTGTCGCTAACGTAAACGTTACGTTCCCCCCAAAACGTAAAAAATCTTTTGAAACCTATATTGTTTAATTAAAATTTTTAAATCCAACCTTTTAATTACCTCATAGTTAATAACCCAGCGTTTCTCGGAATCCACATTTTTTCATATGCCAGCCTCTGTGTTTTTCCCTACAAGTATTGTCACTAAGCTTCCCCAACAAACGTAAATATGTTTTGAATCCTCTCTTGTAGGATTAAAACATATTAACGGATATATGGAACCGTTAATGAATTAACATGGAATAAATTGTTCCATGATAATTTATATATATTATCTTCATGTATTCAACAAATATTGTCACTTATTTTAAGACTTACTTTCTCACTTACTTTTCACATGCCCGCCTCCGGTTTATTTTTTTACACATATTGTCGCTAACGTAAACGTTACGTTCCCCACCAAACATTTCCCTTGAATCCTATATTGTTTAATTAAAATTTTTAAATTCAACCTTTTAATTACCTTATACTTAATAATCCAGCGTTTTTCGGAGTCCACATTTTTTCATATGCCCGTCTCATGATGATGATTCCATGCACCATGGAATCATCATCATTATTATCTAATTATTATTATTTCCGCCTAATACATCACCTAAATTTTTGTCATGGAACATTGTTCCATGACAAAAACCATATCATTAAAATCCTTCATATCATTAATATCATGAAGATAGCATTATCATGGAAAGTTGTTTCATAAATAGTTATTTATGAAACAACTATGTTAAACAACAATACATTAACCTAAAGAAATGGCGCTGACAGAAATAAAAAATGTATTGTTCGAAGTGTATAATTTTTTTCATCCCGTGATGCAACGTCAAACAGGATTATCTACACTATTAAAATTCGACTGCATGTTTGTATGCACGCATGTCCTAAATTTTAATAATCCGCCTAATGATGATGACTCCATGCACTAATGCACATGCTTCCATGTTGAATTAACATGGAAGATACCGGAGTTAGGAACGGAGCGGACATTCGTTCGATTTCTTCCGGAAAGGAAGAAATCGAAGAACAACGAAATAGCCGATTTTCAGACATGGCACAACGTAGCCAGGAGAGAAGAGCCGAAGAAAACAGAAGAACAAAGAAATAGCCGATTGGTCATACAAGACGGGTCACGTGACCTCAGGGAATGACACATTATTCTAGATAGCCCGTGCAACGCCGGGCCATACAGCTAGTATATAATTAAAGTCTTAATTTAACTGAAATAATGCGATTATTTATATAATTAAAGTTCATTTAAAAATATTAACAATAAAAGTATTAGCTGAAACAATGAAAGGTTAATTTAAAAAATATTAACAATAAAAGTATTAGCTGAAACAATGAAAAGTTAATTTAAAAATATTAACAATAAAAGTATTATCTGAAACAATGAAAAGTTAATTTAAAAATATTAACAATAAAAGTATTAGCTGAAACAATGAAAAGTTCAAATAATGTGATTCATAATATCTAAAAACTGTCTTTTATTCTTTTTCAGTTGGGCCATGTCTCAACCATTGCCTGTGAATAACTTTGAATGGCTTTCGCCTGAGGAGATCTCGCTGCAGCAAATATGCCAAACCCCCGATGATGCCACAACAGGTTACATCTTGGAAGTGGACATGGAATATCCTCCCGAACTTCATGATTTGCACAACAACTATCCGCTGGCCCCTGAAAGAATGACCATCACACCTAATATGCTCAGTCCAACAGCATTAAATATTTTAAATGAGATGAACGT
>BGPR01037550.1:0-15088 GCA_013235015.1 Araneus ventricosus | reverse complement strand
TATCAAGAGAATACGCTTTTAAAAAGCTACTTTAACTTTCAGTAGGCAAAATTTCTTAATTCCAAAACCATATATGAAATTTCCTGCTTTTCAAACAAATTAAATAACCAGCGTATATGACATTTACTACTAGCTTTACTAACAGAAAGTTAAGCGAATGTTGATAAGACAGTTCTGCTGACGAAAAAAAACCAGAGCTCCACATACTTAAAAAAAATCTTCCAAAAATGAATATCTTCTTCAAAAAAATATAGCCTTCTATTAAGAGGAAGCAAATAATCAGTCAACGGGATGTGTTTCTGACGACGCAAAACAAACCGAAACCAAAACACATAAGCAGCCAATGAGAGTGCCACTTTGTGTGGGAATGAGGAAAAATAAGAATAAATTAAAAAGAGCATCTTATTCTAGTTCGGTATTCTCCGTACAAGCAGGGCTGCTCGACCTTGCAGCCCATAGCTCTTCAAAGTTAAAGGGAGAAAGGGTTGCTTTTTCTCTTCTGATTTTCTGCGCAGTGAAAGAATATTTTTTTTGGGGGGCAGAGTACTTTGCAGCTCAGACCTGCTTCTCTCTTATGTGTTGATTCATTTACTGTCTTCTTTTCATTTTTTTTATTTTTTCTGAATTTTCATAAATCATGGAACTCTGAGAGTGAAAAAGTAAGAGAATAAGATTAAGATCGAAAATACAAGTTAAAACCAGTGGGAGTGGTCTCCCCTAAACTTTCTCGTATACTTTCTAAGTGGAGATTCGTAGTGGAGATACTTTCTCTTTGTATATTTCGTATACGAGAAAGTAAAACAAAAAAAAAAAAAACTGAAATCAAATATCTGTTGCCACGTTTCAAAAAAATATTACTTTGAAGCAGGCGCGATAAAATAGGCAATGCAATGAATACTAAAGCGAAAATTCTGCTTTGGAATTGAATTCCCAAGAAAACAATTTATACTACCACAACCGTAACAATTGCAAAAGCGCGTGAATAAAAGATTTGCTGAAATAATGAGATCGGTTTGATTTACAACAATAAAAAAATTGTTAACAATTGATGCTTGAAAACATTATTTATTGTTGTAAATAAAATTTACAACAATAACAGATTGCTACCAATACGCATGCGCAGGAGAATCGGATTAAAAGAAATTGAATATGCAATCTGAACGCGTCTTTGTGACGGATTTGGCCAAACTTTTATACGGGCCTACATTCATGACGATAAAACTGTGTACCAAATTTTATTCATTTAGCTATTAAAGTTTTTGAGTTATAGCGTTCACATGACCGCGGACATACAAATAGACAGACTTCCTGTTGACGGATTTTCTCCAAAATTTGATAGAAACCTACAAATTATATTTAAAGAAAACATACCAAATTTCATCCCCGTAGCTCTAATAGTTTTCGAGTTATCGTGTTCACAGACAGACAGACATAATTCCCAAATTGTGTTTTTCGGACTCAGGGAGGTCTAAAACGTGGAGATCCGTCAAAATCTCGAGTTCGAATTTTTTGACGATTACAATACTTTCTCTTTGTATACGAGAAAGTAAAAATAATTTCAGAGGGTGCTGCAGCTCTGTAGACCTAATGGACGAGCCGCCACTGATTACACCATTTTAAAGTTTATCCCACCTTTTTCGATACACAGAAAATGCATTTTGATTCAACTGTAGCTTAATTGGTCAGTCAGGTCAGTTACAGTTCAATATAGTCGAAATGATCATTACTTCCCTTTTCCGACCGGATCTCTTAACCGGACAGTCCCAAATAGCCGTCGTATTTCTTTAAAACCAGACGTAAATATAGCTACACTCAGACAATCAAAAACCACCTTTCCGGTTCAAGTGAAGATATTAATTCTGAATCCTTATGATTTCTTTGTTTGGAAAAATATTTACAAATTTCGCAAATTTAGTCTACAAATACAAGCAAAATTTCATTTATCTGATTTGAATATTTTTTTATTACTTCAGAAAATTTATCGTTTCTATACCACATTTATTGTTTTTATGCCAATGTGTTTCTTAAAATTTAAATTCTTTGTTAAGTTGCAGTGCATTAATGGTTATTTTAGTTTAATGACTTCTTTTTCTTTCTTCTTATTTAGGGTTGTTTACCCTTTCTGGTTTTTCAACAATTAGGCTTCGTAGAAGGTTAGCGCTGTAGAAACTTGATATAACACGAATAGCAAGTTCAAATTCTTGCTGACCACTTTAATTGTTGGAATTCCAAAATTTGGATTGCCTCTTTCAAGTATTATTGGATTTAATTATATGTACAATTTTTAAATATTTTAAGTCTCAATGTGATTATATTTATATGATCAAGTACATGAGCTTTTTTAAAATTTATTCTATTAAAAATTTCATCTTTCTATTAATGGAATCTAAACTATTTCCAATAATCTTGTGCAAAACCACGACAAGCTCAGAAATTTCAATAACTTCAACTTTTTTCGCCCCAAACGAAAAATTAAACTCTTTTCGTTCTTTAGGTTCAGAAAACATGTTTTCTTCTTCCTTATATTACTTGTGTTTAAGTTAGCAAGTAAAATAATTACTTAATTTTATTTTCCGTCACAAGATAATAATTTATTTTAAAGTAATTTTTCGTAAGATGAATTTATTACTTATGTAAAAAATATCTTAGCTTCCAAATACATTATTATTTTCACAGATAATTTATTCAAAAATAATATAGCCATCCATTTTTGAATTCATGTTTGAGAAAGAATTAATTAAATAAAATTAAAGTAGTTTATTTTTTAATTATTTCAGGAGATTTATTATGCTTGTGTACCGTATTTTTATGATTGAAGCATATGTAAGGATTTTTAATAATCACCTTTTTGAATAAATAATAACTATTCATTGACTCATAAAAAATTGAACAAGGAATTTTAATTAGAATAGTCTTTGTATGGTTAATGAGTTTTGAATTTCATTAAAGAATAAGCGAGTTGATGGATGGTAACTCGCAATTTTAATCACTTTCAGTTGCGATATTTACAATGATATAAAAAATTAATGTGAAAGAAAGCAAAAATAAGTTTTGATTAATTTTATGTTTAAATAATTGTCTTTCATTACAGCAATATGTAATGTTTCATTAGATCTCAAAATCAACAAATGAAATTTAAAATTTTTAAAAAATGTTTCCAGACAAGAACGAAATTGTTTGTTTGGAACAAAATAAATTGTTAAAAATAATCCCCGTCGGGCAAGCCAGAAGGAAAAGGTGGATTCCTAACGTTAATGTTACAAAAGTAATGAAATATTACATATTGATCAATACATACGTAGCCAATGACTTTATTGTTTCCACACATTGCAATATTTACGTCATGATTCTGTTTCCATGACATTTAATTTTTAACTGTATCAAGGTTTTTTCATTCTATTCAAAAGGTTATGCTAGATTTATTGGTCAGTACATTGCTCAAATTTTTTAATATCTCAACACATAATCATTTTGTCTAAAATATTCTTATGCGCAAAATTCTTTTATCGCCTGACCGTCTTGGTATTTAAAAATCAGAAAGTAAATTGAAACAAGAGATTTTTTTAATGAAAATATCAAATAAACTTGACGATTTTTAATAAGATATTATTTTTCAGAAAATCTATTTATCGTCTGTAATATATGTAAATTAAACCATTCAATTAAGCCAAACGATTTATAAAAATTAAAATGAAAATATCAATTAAACCAAAAGATTTTTTCATGTGAAATGCTTGTAAATAAAAATATCGATTGAACCAAACGATTTTTAAAAACCTTCGAATGCTCATTTTCTTCATATGTTATTAATATTTTTTTAAAGAATGGAATAAAATTTAATTAAACATTGTGACGTTATTGCTTTAAATTAGCACTCGACGGAGTTCCAATATAAAATCTTTTTATCGCCTGCCTTTTTATTTTTAATAAAAATGAAAAATCTATTTCTAGAGGAAATTTTAAAATCTCCAAGCTCTCAAAAAATTACTGTCACAAACGGTATTTTATAAACTGTGAAGAGCTAATTTTTATCATAAATTAGTAATAATTTTAAAGAATGAAAAGAAATTTAATTAAACATTGCGAGTGGCAAAATACATGCGTGTGTTTAAAACAGAACACATTAACATAATTCTAGTCGAATGCTAAAAGAATATTTTAAAAGTAGACGATTAACAATTTATATTGACCAACTATTGATTTTATTTATTTCCATGATTTAAATTAATGAACAATTAACTATTTAATTTAAGTGTTTCGAAATATACAATAAAAATGTTCTTTTACTTTATTAATCGTTAACAAAAAGTACCTATATAACAAATGATTAATAATGTATAGAGAAAATTAGCTATCGGCTGTATTTAAAAATTGTCTGGTTCAATTGCTATTCTCATTTTAATTTAAAAAGTTTCAGATCAGAAAAGAGGAATTTGTGTATTATAATTTTTATACAATAGTGGTTTTTACATTAAAAATATTAGACATGAAAACATTTTAATCCAGAGCAAAGCCGGTTATATCAGCTTGTTAATCGTATAAAAAGTGGAAGTGAATGCGGGTAATGATGTGAGCTTTTCAACAAGGTGTCAGATACGTAGGTTAAAACGCATTCTAGGGTAGGGTGAATCAATTTTCAGATCATAACTTCTAAGCAATTCTAGTTGCCAAAAAACTTACAGTATAGAAGTAGTTTGTTATGATAAGGTGATTATTCCCCTAATTGAAATTTTCTTTCTATCTTCAATCGTAACGGAGCTATGGGGAAGTGATAAATTGGTGGGGGAGTGAATATCGCTTTTCAGCTCATAACTTCTTAGAAATTCTAGCTGTCAAAAACTTTCAGTGTAGAAGATGTTCGTTATGATAAGGTATAAGGAATGATTCGTCTATCTGAATTTTTTCTTCTATCTTCAGTCGTAACAGAGCACTGAGGAACCGCCCCGTGGGGGGGGGGATTATAAATGTCTTTTTAGCAATTTTAGCTATCAAAAAAGTTTCAATACAAAGGTTGCTTGTTATGAAGAGGTAATAATTCGCCTAATTTTAATTTTTTTTCTATATTCAATCGTAAGGGAATTATTTGAAAATGAAGTTTTCACCACCCACACACCATTTCCACCTCATTTGAGCTGGATAGCCCATCTATGAATTCGGCCGAGATTTTAATTGTCCTTACAACTTCTCCCTCGTCGGATAAAATCTAATCAAAATTACTCTACCTTTCGTGTTCAGAAGATAACATGGGCAAAAATGTTATACATACACATTTCTACTAATAATAATAAGGAAAAAAACATTTCGCCCTCTATTCTCATAAGGATTAGAGCTGCAAGAATGAAAGCGGGTGGGAAAGATTGCAAATGACCAGAGCTTTCCAACAAGGGGTAACATGCATAGGTTGAAAGGTATTTTAACTTAAGGGGAAAGGAGGGAAAATCACTTTTCTGCTCATAACTTCTAAGCAATTGCAGCTATCGAATATGTTTAATGCAAAGATAGTTTTTTTATAAGGCGACAATTCGCCGAATTTGAATTTTCTTTCAATTTTCAATTGTAAAAGAATTATGGGAAAATGAAAATTTCCACCACCCGCCATTTCCACCCGTTTCGAGCTGGATATCCCACCTACGAACTCGACCGAGATTCTCACTATCCTTACAACATATCCCAAGCCGGTTAAAATCTAAACGTAATTACTCTAGTATTCCTGTTCACAAGATAACATGGGCAAACGCATTATACTTATACATCTACAACTAATAATAAGGAAAAGAACATTTTGCCCTCCATTTTCATAAGGATTAGAGCTGCAAGAATGGAAGCGGGTGGGAAAGACTGCAATTGAAGAGAGCTTTCCCACAAGGGGTAACATGCATAGGTTGAAAGGCACTTTAAGTTGGGGGGACGGGAGGGGAGGGGAGGGAAAATCACTTTTCAGTTCATAACTTCTAAGCAATTGTAGCTATCGAAAAAGTTTAAATGCAAAAATTTTTCGTTATGATAAGGCAATAATTCGCCTAATTTGATTTTTCTATCAATTTTCCATTGCAGAGGAATTATGGAAAAATGAAAATTTCCAAACCTCACCATTTTCACCCCTTTTGAGCTGGATAGCCCATCTACGAACTCGACCGAGATTTTCTCTATCCTTACAACATATTCCAAGCAGGTTAACGTCAAATCAAAATTACTCGTGGTACTTACAAGATAACATGGGAAAAAGCGTTATATATATATATGTATATACAATCATAAACAAATACAATAACCAATCAAGAAATTAATACATTAATCGAAGAAATACTATTTTAAATGAAGTAAACGTTAGGAAACGGATACTATATGGTTAACATAAATTCTGAAAAAGATTTAAATATGAAAAAAAACTGAATCCCGCTACTGTATTTTTTGTCCATTCGTGGACTTTTGGGTGAGTTTTGACACCTTTTTCTTCATTTTTGCTTCACATTATTGGTCTTGAAATTTGGTTTCATTTATTTTATTTCAATTAGACATGACCTTTCCACTTGATATTTCTTTGTTCGGTGTTCCGGGGAAACAAACTCTTTTTAGCATTATTGCCAGAATTTGTGTTTAGAAAACACCGATAATATGTATACGCTCGTTCGGGATTTCCCTTGATGATGACGCATCTCGGACGTTAGCGTTATGTTCCATTTTGTGGTTTTGGTTTTTCTTTTCCGACGTGGTTTTGATGTTTTATTGTTTTATTTGTTAATATATATATATATATATATATATATACATATAAACTTTTTAACGAAGGGTGGTTTTGGGTTCTAGGGTTCATGATCATGTCATGAGAACCATTGCAATAGGTAGAGTTCCTGTAAGGAATCTACCTAAAAGCTGGAAAAAGTGATGAAACGGCGTTTTAAAAAATGAAGAATCTCATAAATAAAATCTCGTGATTTTGACGAATTTCCGCATTTTTTATGTTCCTGATCCGGAAAAATAATCATTTTTGAATTAGTCCCTATGAGTGTATATTATCAATGTCCGTGAATACGAGATCTCAGAAGTAAACCGATTTAGATTGAAAATTTTTCATGTGCTGCTCACCTGTTTTTTTTTCTTTTTTATGTTGAAAGCATTTCTTTATGTTATGTTAGCATTCGTTTGGATTCTTTTCTTTTCTCTTCTCAAAGTAATTGTTTTCATCACTCTTCTGTGGACGAGTTTTCTGCTTTGTTTTATTGGGCCAATGCAAAAATTCCGCCATAACCACCGACTTCCTCTTATAATGCTATATCAATGGAATTCTTCAAAATTTCAACACTCTGTTTGAAGATGTTGATTAATGTTTAAAGTAGAGTTTTTTAAAGTTATTGCTTAAGCATACTTTGATTAATTTGATGCTCCTGTTGATGTAGTTCTCAATGTTTTCGTAAGATAAGAGCCTAATTTTGTGGAAAGGATGCCATAATTGTTCGTTATCGCTCTTTTTGGCGGTTAAATTTTTAGCCAAATGATTTGGATAATTACAATTCCATTTGGGATTTAGCCGGTTTAAATAAAACGCATTAAAAGGACTCAAAGAATGTAGAATTCAACGCTTTGTGTACGAAAGAAAGAAATGATACGCACTTCGCGCTTAATACAGTATTAACATGTATTTGGCAATTGCTTAAATCAGAGGGCTGCTGATAAATGATTTGTGAATTCCAAATAAATAAAGCACAAAACTCGTCCATATACCCATTTCGAGAATGTAAAAATGTTATGTTTCTTAAAAGTTTTCTTAATTGCGTAATTGCTTATTTTAATCGTGTAATAGAACAAAGCGCGATATGTTTTAGTTTTGTTCTACGATAAGGTAACATTCCTCTGCCATTGATATACATTGTTGTGTTCTGTGAAATAAATTAATTAATGCCTTTTCTATAGTTTCTTCATTGTGTTATCTTTTAATTCGGCAAGCAACATCATGTAATGTACTTATGCGATAGGATGAAATAATTCTGGAGTTAGGTAACTCTTCACCCAGCCACTTAGTGGTGACCCGGACGTGATTCCGCTGGACGGTGCGCAGCGTCCCGACGGACGAACACATGAGACGAGTTGACGAGCGCTTTGTGAACAAAAATTTGGGTCGAAGAGTGGGAGGAGGAAGATATAAGTCTCAAGTCTCTGAAGCGTTGTCGTAATAGGTCTAGAATCTCTGATGGTTCAGTTTTCACATTATTTGCCTGCAAAATCTGACGGGAAAATCGCAAGTTAGATCCATATACAGGCCACATGGGGCATAAACGCATTAATATTTTGTCCCCACAATGCCCTCTAAGAATGGTGACAGGGGCATCTATACCCTATTTCCCCGATACTACGCCAGTTCTAAATAATAATAAATAAATAAATATAGCTAGTACTTAAGTGTGAATCACCACGGTTTGTCATAAACAATGACTACCAGAATCAGTAATTTTCAGAGATTTATATACAGTAAAACCCCAGTTAACCGAACTCGGGTTAACCGAATACCTGGTTATCCGAAATGACTTCTGAAAACGTAAATCCAAAAAACTCGAACTGTACTACACTGGAATAACTGGGGAGGCGAGAGCGCTGGACTAAAGAGGGGCATTCACTGCTGCCCAATTCCAAGATTTTTGGAACAAGGGCCAATGTCAATGTTGAGACCCAATGAAAATTGGCTCAAATAGATTGGATGTTTGCAATTCCGAATAGTTTGATGTCTGATTGGAATGGGCGGATGGCCTTCTGGTTAACCTGGAGTTTAGGTTGCGTGCTCATTTCGTTTCCCTTAAGCTCGCCAATTGTTTGTCGCCAACAGAGAGATAGAGTGCCAGAACATTTGTTTTGGATGCGAGTAGAAAATTTTTTCGGCGTCTTTTGAGCATGCGCCGACAGTGATTTGTTTGCCGGTTTAAGACACATGCCCTTAATTTCGCCTCTTTTCCATTGGTCCATTGTCTGCTCTCTTCGATTTGATTGGTCGGCGTAAGAATTTGAATAATACTTCGTTTGGAATTCTTGATCATTTACCAAATGATTTTTTAAAATAACCGTCCGCTTCTTTTCTGAAGATTTTCGTTCATTTAATTTGCTGATTCTTTTTCGTTGTGTGGCTGATTATGGCTTCCAAATACCGCACAAGGAATGATTTTTTGTGGAAACAATGGTTCCCTTTTTACGTTTTATTGTCTTCAGACGTCGTGCTTTTCCTGTGTTCGTGCTTTCCCTGTGTGTTTCGTTCCTCAATGAAAAAGCGAAGCTACGAGGGGCCCGGTTTGCTGAAAGCTAAGCCGCCGATGTTTCTTTCAAGTTGAAAAAATTTTCCCGGCGCAAACTTCCAATGCCGAAGGCATTGCGTGCTCAAACTCTCATTTTGAGATGCTGTAGGCATCGAATGCGCAGAAGACCTATAAAAATCTCACTGCTCATCATAAACAGTGTTTGGCGATGGGAAATAAAATAGCGCCAAAGAAAATTGGCGAGAAAATAGTACGCACCCTAAACTCCAGGTTTACCGGCCTATTGAGACCCCATAGTGAGGGTAGCGAGAAAATAAAGCTTCTGCCTAGATTGGGACCCCGAGACGAGGTCAGTAAAATCTCAGATTCCCCGTTTGGGGAAGGAGGATTATGTGTGGAAATAATTCTGCGACTTGGTACATTCTCTGAAACAATGTGCCTCAAAATAAACTTTGGAACATTCGTGAATAACTTACCTAAAATTTTGGACTATATTGAGTGTCATACAACCTAGTTCTTGGGACAAATGGCTTAGCCTAGCCTTTTCGTGAATGCTCAACTTAAGGCAAGAGAATAGGTGAACGTCCGACCTAAAAATGCAATTTTAACTTTAGTAAAGAACATAAATGTTGCCTACAAAGAGACTTTGGAATTCGTTTTACACTCAAAACATTTTAGAATTACATACTGTAATTGGATACAAAATATAAATAGATGTTCATGGCTTAACCGTAAAAATCATTATCAGAAATGTCCCCTCCACCCTTTAATTCTGCTAACCGGGTTGTACTGTACTTATTTGGAGCGTCATAATACCCTTTAAGAAAGCAAGAACAGCAAACATTTCATCATATGGTAATTTCTCATGATTATGATACCTTATGTAATATTTTCTGACTAATAAATGTATCAATATATGCAGGATTTCTTCCTATCATCACCAGATGGCGCAGCGATGCCCATGCTGTAACGCTACTCGATATCACTGAGGGCAAGAGGTCAGTCAGAGAGAGATAGGCAAGCTCTCGAGTAGAAGAATTAACTTTAGTGAAAAACATAAGTGTTAAAAAGTGTCCGGCAACTGACCGCACGTAGGTGGTCAACCACAGCATGTACGCAGAAGTACGAGCGCCCTTATAAAGACTCTCCGACACTGGATACGATTTATGTATTTATAGTTAAACTATCACCTGTAAATATAGCATCATCATCTTCATACAGGGTTCCCACTTATATCCGTTACACCCCCTTAACTTCTAAACGGTGACAGCTTAGGCCATAAAGTTGGTGTCTAGGTATTCTAAAAAGGGTATGCGCTACTCGATGAGACATCTTACAACGCCATCTGTCGGCAAATTTTGAAATTAGCTGTCCTATCTCGAAAACGGTACACGATACGGGGAAAAGGTCTATTACAAAATTGTAGAGCGTCTTCGATTTAGTACAAAAGATACCTTGTACACATTAATACGAAGAAATTCACGTTTAAAGTACACATTTGTTTGTTCTCGATTTCCGAAACTGTGACGTCTCTAAGCGGGTTAAAACAAAAAAACAATTAGTTATCACAATGTTTCTTTATTTCCGCTTTTCAATGTGCTCTCCGTCATCTACAATGCAGATTTGTGTCCTTGTTCAAATTTCACTTTGCACACGTTTTAGCATATAATTGGTGCGCAAGCACAAGCAACAGAAATACATGCTGCAATGTTGGCGGAAAGGTCCATACACCTGCTGTTTGAGTTATTTCCACAAGAAAAAGTATAATGGGGTCATTTTTAGCCCGAAAAATAACATTTTCTCATTTCATTCGTGTCATATGACGTCAAAATATCCGAAAATACGAGCAAACAAATGCGTATATTACAGGTTTGTTTTTAGCATTATTGCACGACTTCGAATTTCGTCTACAATTTTGTTATTGGCTTTTTTCCCGTATCTTGTACCGTTTTCGAGATAGGACCGCTAATTCCAAAATTTGCCGATAGATGGCGTTGTAAGTTGTCTCATCGAGAAGCGCATAGCCTTTCTACCATGCCTAGACACCATCGTTATGGCCTAAGCTGTCACCGTTTAGAAGTTAAGGGGAGTGTAACGGATTTAAGTGAGAACCCTGTACATCAGCATAGTGCAAATAAATGGATATGCTACTTCAAGTGGAGTGATTGGACTTATTTCAAACCCATCACACCCACATATATCTCAACGAATCTTCAAAGCTTTTATATTTTCAAGCCAGGAGAAGAAGAATTTTCTTCATTTATATCAGCAATTTTTTTTAGTAAACGAGAAAGTCGAAGGGAAAACTCTCCCGATGGTTTAAATTTAATTTTTGCTGAAATTTACCACTTTATGGTTGTGTCTGTTATCTTCAAGGACACGCCCGATTTTTTATATTTTTTTGTAAACAACATAATAAAAAAGCTTAAAACGCAAATAAATCCCCATAATCCTTTAGAAAGGATGATTATTTATTTGAAGAAAAGCACGCTACCGAGAAAACTCCATTTACAGAGTGCTATAAACAGCAAATACACAAAAAACAAAAGCCACGAGTAAATAAAAAAGGCGATAGAAAATAAAAAAGTTGAACACAGAGAATGCACAAAATCATATAAATTTTGAAAACGCATGTAAAATTAAAAACGAAAACACATAATCACAAAAACATTAAAACACACTATGATTCTAAAAGTCGTATTTTTTTAAAAAATTAAAAGACCATTTCCAAAAGGCAAGGGTTAAAAAGTCAAAACACGCAAGCACCGAATCCTCTAAAAACACACCAGGAGTTTAAAAGTTTAAAGACGTAAATACTCACTTGAGATAAAAATAAATTGCAACACTTCAGATAAAAATAAATTGTTAGAATAAGTAGCTTTTAACTTATATGTGTAATCAAAATAAACGTTATGAAAGCAAGAGTCAACAAATTATTTTTCAAAACACGAATATGATCTGTATCAAATTTCGAACGAAATTAGTAGAATTGAGGTGTTACACAAAATTCATTCTCGATTATCGATTACCTCCATTTTCCTACGAAACTTAACACAAAATGTGCCATGTTGCATACGTATGCGAGAGAGTCGAAGAGAAACACTCCCTCTGGTTTAAATTTATCTTGTGTTTGAGTTTACCCTTTTATGCTTGTTTCTATTATTTTAAAGGGTACGTCCGGAGTGTTTTAAACAACATAATGGAACAAGTTTATTATGTAGCGAAATCACAGTAGTCTGTTTATTAGAATCGCGTCAGCCGCTAACTTATATGGATAATCAAAATAGACGTTTTAAAAGCAAGAATAACGAATTTTCTTCATATCATGAATATCATTCTCATGAATAACATCACTGTATTACTTTCTAACTAACGTTATATTTCGAGGAAATCTTCAAAGCTTTTATCTTCCCCAGAGTGGAAAAAGAGGACTTCCGCCATTTATAGATATTCATTCCGCCAAATAATAAGTAAGCATCATTTTTAGTGCTGACTCAATAACTTCTTCCACACGCACTCACTCGCCCTCAAGAAATTCCTGGCATCTGTAATAATCAAGTCATCCAGTGCTGTGAGGCTAAATGCACGCCATTTCCTACTTTTCCAATATTTCCTCATTATCCAAAAGCACGTCTGTCATTACGGCATTCCGCGAAAAAGAAGGGATCCATTACTTCAGGCGGAACGTAACTGGAGGAATCCTTCGATCACTCTTGGATATGATGAAGCAATCACGAATGCTTTCCCACACTGGATTTCTCACCGGTTGAGTCATGCACTGTTTAGCATTACAAGTAAGGAAGTGTTTCTATATATATTAATCTATACTTATTAAAGACAGTGTTTTTGTGTGCGTGTGTGCGCGATATCCAGACGAATCTTTCGCACTTACAGCAGTGAAATTTGGCACACAGGTAGTCGTAATTGTAACTCAATGCACCTCGAATCCGGAATTTTAAAATTTATTCTAGAAAATTTTTTATTTAGTGTTTTGTGTTCTTTAGGATCATTTTTGGCTCGTTTACGGCTGTAGTATCTTTTCTAAGGATCGCTCAAAAGCAATCAATGCGCCATCGGATAGAACAAACAATTTTCGTTCTAATGAAGTTTGTTTTGAGCTTCAAACGTAAGTTGCTGAATTTTGAGACATCTTTAAAAAATAGTCAGTTTTGCCATCGAAATTTAATTTTTGTTCTTAAATTTGTGCACCCGACGTTCTAATAACACTATTATTTTCAGCTTATAGCTGGTACGGTTCTGTCGGATTTAAAACAAGAACGGTTAAAATAGCTTTTTCTGTTTTTTTAAAATAAATTCTTTCCTAGTCAGTTGAAAGATATTTTTCTCTAGCGAGCATACTCACGCGGAAGATTCTCCGGATCTTTCCCAACATGTATTGTTGCAATTTCATTGGCTGACTGTGAAGAGTACGGCATAACTTTCAACTGAATGACTTCGATTATTATTTTCGGTAGTGTCTTAACGTGTTCATGTCTCGCATATTTTACCTCCTGTATAATAATCATTTTCACGTTGCAATTTTTTAATCTTGTTTCGGATTAATGTACTCTGTATTGTTTGCATACAGTTGAACAGTATTGTGGATTCAAAACTCCCTTTCCCGGGGTTTGCTCGTACTCTGTTTTTGCTATAATTTGCAATGAGTTTGCACGGAAAGTTTGTGGCAAGCTTGCTGCAAGTTCGTTGAATGGTCACTTCGAAGCTTTTGTTAACTTGTTTCAAATTTGCTGCAAGCTTGCACTCTTGTCATGACAAATTTGTTGTTGCAAACCTGCTGCAAACTAAAATTGCTATCTGGGACATCTTTATTTTTCCAGTTGCGTCATTTTCTTACTACTTTCTGAATTGAAAGGATACTTTTAATTGAAGTTTAAATAATATAATTTTCTGATATCAGAAAACACAACTAAGGAGAAACCATTCTTCTGTATTCTACGAAAGAATTTTGTATAAAAGATATTATTTTGATTCATTTAAAATATTTTTTTATGTTACATAAATTTGCGTATTATTCATACTCGGAATGTGATATTTGTTTCATCCTTCTTATTGCTAATTTTATGCATGAAATCAAGCACACTAACGGAAAATAAAAAATGCTCAATCATTGCGACCTTTTCATTATTTTTGCTCTTTCCTACGACAGATATTGTCGGATTTAAAACAAGAACGGTTAAAATAGCTTTTTCTGTTTTTTTAAAATAAATTCTTTCCTAGTCAGTTGAAAGATATTTTTCTCTAGCGAGCATACTCCCGCGGAAGTGTCTCCGGACCTTTCCCAACATGTATTGTTGCAATTTCATTGGCTGACGGTGCAGAGTACGGCATAATTTCCAACTGAATGACTTCGATTATTATTTTCGGTAGTGTCGTTTCAAAACTTTTTCCTGTCATTGTGGGCGATTTTTTTCACTTTGTTGAAGTCCTGATTCCACGGGCAACGCCGTGCGCGTATTGTTAGTAGGATATATTAGATTTTATTTATTTATTGAAAAAATAGCATGCTACAGAGATAACTCCATTTACAGAGTGCAATGTACAATAAACACACAAAGAACAGAAGCCACAATGAGTGAATCATAAGAATGCAGAGAATAAAAAAGCTCCAATAAACACATAAATATTTTGCAAACGCATAAATAATTACGTAATCACAAAAACATTAAAAAACACAGTAGGATTCTAAAAATCGTTTACTGTCATATTAACATAATGAAAACAGATCAAAATGTTTTTTAAATTTAAAACATAAAATCAAAAGACGAATTCAAAAAAGCAAGGATTAATGAGTCAAATATGCACAAGCACCAAATCCTTAAAATCACATT
>BGPR01037549.1:0-15088 GCA_013235015.1 Araneus ventricosus | reverse complement strand
AATATAACTAATCAAAAGAATAGGTGGGTGACAGAACAATGTGAACACTTTTGAATTTGCACCTTTTTTCAGATATCTCCCGAAAGACTGAAAGGATTTTCCTAGAACTTCGAGCATGTAAAGAAGAGGCTTCAACTCACAGTATACAGGGAAGATTCGGCCACGATGGCATTTAGGGGACTGATCAGAAATTGATGAAGAAAATGATTTAGGACTCACCCCATTTTTCAGAAAGCTGATAATGAGTAGAAACTTTCACCAATGGGTTCGTTTGATAAGCGAAATATTTACATGCATTTGTATAAAAAAAAGTACGAATATTCAGGAAGCTATAAAGGATTTCCTAAAGATTCCCAAATTTTCCGCAATTTTTTTGCTTATAACATACAGAGTTTTCAGCCAAATTATACGAAACGTACAGAATTCATGGCAATATATTAGCGAAATGTTGTAGTAAAATTTCAAGTGAATACTTTGAATACTAGTGGAAATATGAGTATCTGTAGTAAATAAATGTTATTGCGCATGTGCGAAACGTAACCTAATGTTTCTTTCATAACTTCCAAGTCAGATATATAATGTAGCTTATATAAAAATGCCAGTTGAATATCGTTAAGATTTATGAAGATACCTGCTTTGCACCGATATTAATTTTAGTTGCACTCTAAGAGAAGCCAAATGACGAGGGTTTTTCTACAAATGATTTTTTTAAAATTTAAATCTTCGAATAGTTGTCGACGAACTGCATTCTACGTAATGTATTTAATTTATAAGTATACATGGGTATTCAGGATATTCAACTTTCATAAAATTTAATATTACTGTTAGAATCGATTTAATCTCTATACAAGCTGTTTTGAAGTCACAAATTTTAAGACAAACTGAAATAACAAAATATTTAAATGCGGATCACAATCAGGAGAGTTGGTGTTAGTATTCTGCAAATAAAAAAATGCAAAATCTTAATTTAGTAAGTAATTTTTTGAAAAGTAGTAAAAAGAAATGACAACTTTTTTGAAAAATCTAAATACTGTAATACGAAGTTTGCCAGGACTGTTGAGTCAGACAGACAACTGCGAAACAAACTGGACCACACTGAATCTGCAAGCGAATTTGAAGACATGAAAAAATCCTAAGAATGAAGTCCTGAAATTTAAGCGATACTTGATTTCAATTTAAATTCAATTCGAGTACTCGGTTCTTAAAATCAAATGAAAGTACTAAATTAAATTACCTTGATAATAATGCAGGAAATAAAAGTATCACGATGTGTCTGGCCCCAACATTTGCGGGGCTCCTAAGCAGTCAGTTACTTATTTTTCCGTGCGCAGTTCTACACCTGTGAAATCAATTTCCAATTCGCGTCTTGTTTCCAATGGACGTATCATCAAATGAATGTCGTCTTCTGCATATCTCGTTTTCTATAGAGCACATTCTTGTGTGATTAACAGGTTAATTTATCAATAATGATACACATTAGTCACACTACGACTTAATTCCCCCCAACGTTTCATTTGGCTGTTTTCATTCACTCATTAATTATTTTAAAACAAAGAGGGAGAAACCTTTCAATGAGGAGAGGATTATACTCCTGGTTGCAATGTCATAATGCCCCCAACAAGGCTGCAATGCCATAAATTCGCCGTCATCTTAGCGCTATGATATTTCTCACATAGATTTTGAGGCCCCCTAGAGTATCGAGGCACGAGGCAGCAGCCTCTAACGCCTGTGCGGAAATCCGTCACTGGCTGAATCCTCATAAGACATATTGCGCCATACACAAGTGTGCTATAATTGAAAATGTCTTAAAAAGAAATAATGTGCCCAACATCAAATTACAATAACTGCTTTCAAATAAAATTTGTTAATAAAATTTCAGGTTGCATAACTTCAAATTATAGCATAAATGCAATTAAATGCCAGAAATAAATATTTTTTTAACTACAGTGGATTCGCTATATTATTTAATGCATAACTAGCATTTATTGCCCGGCGTTGCACACGACACGTTGATTTATATAAGCATCAAAATAATTTTGTATCATATTCATGTACTAAGCACGATACCACGAGCATAGTCGGAAGGGGGGACTAGTCCCCCCCCAATAATTTTGTTGCTTTATAAGTCCCTCTGAATGTTTTGATGACGTAAAAAATGTAATATGAAAACTAATTTTAAAAAGATTTTCTCTAATTAGGTTTGTAAAGATAAGAGTGCGCGAATACTAGTATATGTCAATGTAAGATTAATTTTTGAATATTGTTACAGTTATGATCTCACTATCTAATGGATGTCTTGAAAATCAGAATGCTATAAAAACAGTTATCGCATGTTTTACAACATATTTTTTATTAATTTTACTACATATTTATACAGTAATTCCCTTGAAATAATTTTTATTTAGGTCATACAATAACTGTTAGCTTTTCTGCTATAATTTGACGCCTTTACCATCTTCTGTCGTGTGATAAGAACCAATAAAATATATTTTCTTACAATACGTTAGTTTAAATAAACCAAACTAAACCATCGGAAGCCCACAAAACCTTTGTTTGGAAGTTGTAGTTTCTATTATTTTTGGGTTACAGCATCATTTTATTAAAAATGACACTCGTTTTGTTAATCTCTGCTCCTTCCACGACTTCATATAAGTAATATTTATATAATAAATCCACGTTATTTTTTAATTTCTAATTTTTCTGATTTAAATCTTAATTATAATGCAACGTTAAAAGTACGAGAGGCGCAGTTTCTCGTTGTTAAAAACAGGGTATGGCTTTAACGGGAAAGTACCTAATAATTCTGTAAAATTCTAATAGTAAAATTCCGTCATGATAAATAGTTCTAAAACCTGCTTTAGAAATAAAAACGGGTAATAATCTAGGAAACTGAACATATTTTTGTCAGAGAAGGCAGTTTTTAATTTTTATTTCCGTATTTCTGTAGCGGAGTCTAGAAAATAACTATTCTATCATTCTCCATTTTATACTTCATAAAACATACTGTTGAAAAAACATAGTACCCATCCTCACGTTATCTCCCGCCATATTACTATTTCAAAGAATTAGCAGATAATTCCGATAAGCTATAAGAAAAACGTTCCTTCTTGCACAGAAGTCAAAAAGCCCCCACACAGACTCAAAATCCCTCTTCTTCCAACTGCGGGGTGACAAACACAATGGAAGGTTTACAATGGGCAGGCCAACCCTCCAATTACTAGTATGTATGTGTTCCTGGGGGAAAGGAAATTCCAATAGTCCGAGAATACCCGGGCTTGCCGCTAGAGAAGCAGAAAAGTTTGCGAGTTATCTCGTAGATTGCCGCTTGAGATGAAAAAAAGTTCGCGAGATATCTCGGGTTTGGCGCTGAGTGGGTTAAGTACTTTTTTGTGTAAAGGAAGAGAAAATACACGCATGCAAGTCTTTCTGCTTAGGAACATGATCTATATCGCAAAAGCCAGTATACATTGCACATTCAACTAAAAATGTAGAAACCTACACATCAACTCAAGACCAAAGAGGAAAGAACATAAATAGTGGAAACATACCCAAAGGAGACCCAGCTTTAGTAAGAGAACACATAAAACCCTTCCCCGTAGCAGAGTCAAATTGCTGCAGTGCTCATACAAAAAGAAAATTATGAGTATGATATGTATCAAACGACAAAAGTGAACATGCGAGAAGTTAGCAATGAGGAGAAGAAAAACAAAGATTTCCTGTATTGTTATTTGACTTAAAAAATGTAATACCGACTCCACATGTTAATATTAGTTCTTTATTTTACCTGAGAAAATTAAACGTCTACAATTACACGCCTACTAAACAAGAATATTGTGCCTTATGGTGTGAAAATTGTTCGTTCCTCGCTGGTAATGATATTGCTAGTACTTTTCACAAAATACTGACAGTACTAACTGAGGAAAACGGCATAACTAAGTTGATAGAATGGTCGGATTCGTGTGTTCCACAAAACCAAAATTCAATAATTTTAAACTCAGTTCTACATTTTCTCAAGGATAACTCTCAAATAAAATCAGTTGCTATGAAGTACTCTTTACCAGGACATTCCTACGTCCAAGAAGTTGATAGCGTTCACAGAAGCATTGAAAAAACCATGAACAAAACTGACTTCTATTCTCCAATTGGTTTAATCAGAATTTTAAAACAAGTCAATCCAAGATACCCATATCGTGTCATTCAAATGTTGCCTGATGACTTTAAAGATTTTCAAGAAACAGCAAAGCTCACAGATTATAAGATTGTGCCATTCAATAGCGTGGCAATCGAGAACCTTGCACACGGAAAAACATCCCACGACAAATTGGAACCTGAAAATTCTGCAAATATCAAGTTTGCTGAGACATCTATAAGAGGCACGAAAAAACACATTAAACAGTAAAAGACCTCAGAAAACTGCAGTTTGAGTGTGTTCCATGTTCCCTAAGGTTCAAAAGGATGCAAAAGAAGTAAGTGATCAAAAAAAGAAAAATATAAAAACAGCATTTAATTTAATGCGTATACAGGATAAGGAATATTATAAAGCTATTTACATTTTTAATAAACCTACTAAACAGAGCCTTTCCATTTATCATGATACAAAATGTTAGTTTATTTTTTCCATTAAATTTCGAATCGAGTTAGAACTTTGTACCACACCATTGTAATTTATACAATAAAAGTGTTACTTTGAAAAGTTCTATGTGCCGTTAGAACCATGTCTCTTTCGTGAAAGCTAATTCTATTTTGAACACGTTTCTAACTGCATTTTGTTGTGTTCTAAAAAAGGAATGAAATATATATATTTTTAAATAAAGTATGGAACCTCTAAATAAAAGCCTTTTAATGTAATTATTAAAATATTAGTTAAATTAGATAATAAATTTATTTATATTAATATTTATCACGCTTTTATTATTTAGACAAAAGAAAATTTTAAAAACTTGCAAATAGAAAAAATTAGTCTTTATTGCATTTTAATAAAAGCAATTTTAAAAATGTATATGCACTTTTTCATATTTCAAGTTTCGAAAATTCAAACCCTGTCATGTGATCCAGTAACAATTAATTGTTAATGATCGCTGTAAACATGAGAGAGTTTCCTGTTTTCGCGAAAATTTACGCCAGTTTTAACAATTCTATTAGTTTTTTACTCGATATTAAAATTGCAGTGAAACATCCAAATATTTAAATCAATGATAAAATGTGTTGTTCACTATCACAAAGCGAACCTGATATCTTTGGTTTCAGGAATAACGTTATGCCTCTCCCTCAAAAGTTTATCTCCCCAAAAGGGACCAACCAAATTCTAATTGCCAGTGAAAACCACAAGACGACCTTGACAAGCAGCTGACTCGCTTCGCTTATTATGAGCGAGGGAAAAAGCACAACGGTTTTCTACGTAGGAGCCGGTTTTCGGGTAATAAACAGAGAGCAATTTTCTACGTCGGAGCCGGTTTCAGAGTAAAAAAAAAATCGAAGAGCGACTTTCAGCGACGTAGCCGGTTTTAGAATAGTCATCAGAGAGCCACTTTCTACGTTCCAGTCGGTTGAAGGGTTAAATGATATGCAGCCATCTTTGTCTGGGATCACTTAAGTGATACAACCTAAAGGGTAGTTCAACCTTTTGCTGTTATCGTCTCCTACCAGAACAATATCTCCAACAGCAACTGTGCGGCTTAGCTGCTTTTTGCTCCTTAGTTGAATGAGTGCACCTAAATATTCTATTATAAAACGGTTTCTTCAACATTTTAATAAATATTCTTTATACTTGAGTTTTGTCCTTAAATATGTTTGTCCAACCAGATCACTATCTGGAAAACTGCGTTCATGAAGATCTTGAAGAAACATTGATGGAGATTTGGTTTCGCCGTTTCATTTTCACAGAGGTAAGTAAGGCGTCAGGAATTTATTACACTTCCGCTATATCGGCCGAAACAATAGTCATTTCTTAGTAATTTGAACATGCTTGGCCTGATACACTTTTAAAGAGATCTTTAAGGAATAAGTATTATCATAAGTCTCTCCCCAGAAGTCTCCCCACCACGCAGCAGTTGGGGGATTGAACTTCCACTCAATTGATTTGGCAGAACCATGTCTTTGAATACGGTTCCGATGTAGATGTTTCAAAGAGTTCTCTGGCGCGAGAACCGGCAAACGGTAGCTTGTATAAGGCACTAGAATTTATCTTTTGGTATGATTTCATCATCCTTATGAATCTGTTCAAACTTCCTCCAAAATGGCAGCCATTCCTTAATAACTTCACCAAATTGCCTGAATTCTAATCTAATCAAAGTAAATTTTAGTTGCTTTGAATTGCTTATATCAGAAGGAGAATTAGCTCAAACTGACTCACTATGAGATTGAGCTTTCATTTTAGCGAATTCCAACTCATGATCTTGCCTTAATTTTTGGACTTGGAGATCTTTCTCACGTTGCTCTCGTAATTTTCGTTCGTTGATGGCATTTGTCAACAATTCTTGAACATCATCTGGATCTTTTGTCTATTTTTTAGTATAAGCTCCTTTAAGCCTGAAAGTGTAACGGTAGTTGGGGCGGTCACACCAATTTCTTCTGCAAAAAATTCAAATCCTCTTTTTAAAACATTTTCATACTTTATAAAAAAATCCTGTCACTTGGACGTCAAAAATTTAGAAGTATTCAGAATAAACTCACCGAGATTCTCAGCTTTCTAAGAACGATAAAAAAATAGAAAAGGTGCAGTTCGGGGCCGCGTCGTAGTTTTTCATAAAAACAGGATAAAATCATAAAACAAGTGTTGCGTTTTATTTGTAATTTAATTATTAATGTCTTTAATACAATATTTATAAAGAGAAGTATAATGCTTACAGAATAGATAAATCACAAGCTACCACAGATTCTTTCTACATGCGATAAACTTGTGATTTATCTATTCTGTTACCATTATACTTCTCTGTATAAATATGGTATTAAAGATATTGATAATTAAATCACATATTAATGCGAAATATTTCTTTTATAATTTTCTCCCGACATTTCACGAAAACTCTACGGTGCGGACTCGAACTGCGCCTTTCTTATGTTTTCTTTCGAATAGCTTTTGATGAAGCTATCCGTTCACAGTATATAGAACTACATTTCGCGTATGCGCAGTAAAACATTATTTGCTACAAATGCTCATATTTCTCATAATATTCAAATTTTAATACAATGTTTTTTTTACTTATTGTCGAGTATTCTGTAAGTTTCGTGGAATTCGAAAGAAAACTCTGCATGTTATAATCAAAAAACATGCGGAGTTTGAAATTTTCAATTTAATACCGATTTTTACTTATATTCTTATAAATATTTTTATTGTCTCACTTGGGGTCCTAATAATACTCCTCAAGCTCTTTAAAATGACACCAGAATCAACTTCCTTGCTAAACGACTTTCTACACTGCACTTATTTATAACCCGACATAAAGCTAATTCATAACCATCACCCGCATGCGCTTACACTGGTAAGAAGACGACGCAGACAAAAATATTATATGAGACAAACTTTTACAGATATGTTATATCTGTCTTCTTCTTTCTAATCCTTCTGATCTGAATCAGATCAGATTCATGAGATCGTTCGCCCTCATCACCTCCAACACGAAATCCGGTCGCTTAAGCAGGTCATCATACACCAAGGCAACACAGTCAAGCAGATGTTGCGGAGTGGCCTCAATCATGTTTCACTTTGTGCAAATATTGAACTTCTTATCACCACGAGAGAATCTGGGGATTTTTAAGTGACCGAATGATAAGCGAGCCAAAGCTGTTTGGTCTTTCCTATCCCCCTTAAAATGTATAGTAGCACCCGGGCCTTCACTACGATACCTTGAATGAGCTAGTGGATGGCTCCAAGAAATGATAAAAAGGGTCTTTCTTCTTGAGTATAATTCAAGATAAGTCAACGGTTCTGTATGGGCCTGAGGCATGGTAGTACCTTCTTTAGCAAGACTATCAGCAATATCGTGATATTTTAAATTTACATGTGATGGTATCTATTGTAGATGAAGAACACAAGTATTGCTCAGGGTCCTGAGTTTCCAAGATTTCCATTCCCCTCCGGTCACTAACATCTCTCCAATTAACAAGATATTGGATAACTCTTCGGCTGTCCGAGAGAATCCATATCTCACCGAATAATTGATGTTCCAGAACAAAGTCTAAAGCCATATCAATGACGATCATTTCGGAGCGGAAAACTGAGCAGTAGTCATCATTTATTCGTTTAAGAAAAGCTTCCCCCCGTCCGTGCTTAACAAAAACTCCACTACCTGTATGTCCAGTTTCATTCTTGCTGCCATCAGTGTAAATCAGAGTAGCTTCAATAGGTATATTATTGATCACTTCGAATGCAACCTGTCTTAAATGTTACGGATGCTGGGAGGATTTATTAGTGTGAGTCAATAATTCTGTATGGAAGAATACACTAGGCAAAGAGTCTAAAGGAGACGCAATAGGTTTTAAAGAATTAAACTCAACAAGAGAATGAAATGCATCCATTTTCAAAGCATGACCGAGGGGCTACTGTTTTTTAGTATTTGATTATTTTGTCAACATCTTAACAGTTAGCAGTGCGATGTTTATTATTATAACTAAACAGTTTATTAAATATTTTGTAAGAGTAGGGATAGTTCTCAGGCGCAAGGGCTGTAAATCAACATCATAGAGAACACTATCAGCCGGGGTGCTACCACTCAACTCTACCCTTTCCAACTTATCAAGATTTGTATCTGAGGCAACCCTATAAACCTGGTAACCATATTCCAGAATCGGTCTGATAAGAGAAACATAAGTTGTCCGTAAAGTCTCGGCATCAGCGCCCCAGTAACAGCCGGAGATTAATTTCAACATATTCAGTCTCTTTTAAGCCTTTGTTACCAACACATCGATGTGTTTATTGCACGTGATTTCAGGATCAAGGACAATCCCGAGGTATTTGGGGCTCTTCTCGCACTGCAAGGTGTGACCATTAAGTGAGATTTTAGGGCTATACCTGTATAAGTGTCTGTTAATTCTAAAGAATCCAGTTACAGGTTTAAGAGGATTAAAACAAAACTTGTGATCCGTAACAAAATCCTGTATACGCTGAATTGCATTATTTAAAATAGATTCGATCTTATCAATGTCTGAATCACAACACCAAAGTATTATGTCATCATCAGAACAGACCAATCCTGCAATTACCAGCTATAACAGAATAGATCCCGGAAATATATTAAAAAAAGAGGATGACACTTAAAACAGAGCCCTGAGGAATCCCCTGTCTTGATCTAAAACTGCTAGCCAGAGATCCATTATATTTGACTTTGAAAACTCTATTTCTCAGAAAATCATAAATCCATAAAAGAGCTTCGCCATAAATAGCAAATCTGTCATATGATTTGGCGATAAGTTTATATCTCCAAGATTATTCAAAAGCCAAAATTCATTAGCTGCAATAAGCAATAAGATATAGATTTTGTTTTATTTCCTGTCTTTTAGAAAATATGCGTAATTTGTAATTTATTTAATGATACATTTATTTTGTTGTGTACAGTATTTTTCATCTATATATAATTCTTTAAAGTATTTTTTAATAATACGTAATTTTTGTTAAAGCTATTTAATAAATCATAAAATATGCTGAATTTGTGCATAAAAATATTTCCAGGAATGCAGTATTTCCCTTTAGAGTTTTTATGGAAGGGATGAAAAATTGATGAAAATGTGTCACGCAAGGGAGGGGGCGCAGCTTTGTCAGTTCCGCCAAGGGCGCAGGATCACCTCGGTACGGCCCTGGGCTCAGCCAATACCTGAATTCTTCCTCCTGACTTTTGCCGTCTTGTTCTTAGTTCTGTTCTGTGAAACGACGTGAGATAGCTGTCTCCAAATCTGGATTCCAGATCGTTCTCGATGGTCACTAGGTCCGTCAACTTATTAGCTGGTATTCCTTAAGAACCTACGCCGATGATCCTTGAAGAGAGGCCACAAGTTGACTGGCTTTCACAAATTCTGTCCATCCGTTTGTAGAGCTCACAACATCGAACGGAGTCTTGAAAACAGTCCATGATGTTTACCCTTCAAATGTCAGGGGTTTGACTGCTGGTCGGGGATAGATGAAAAATTGTTTGGTCTAATCTCAACATCACTAAGTCTCTTTTCTATCTCGCTAATCTTTTCTTGAGCTTCACTCTTCACCCTTCCAATGTCTCTTTTCACGCATTAGACTTCTTATTCTATTCTCCAATGCACCTATTAGGCCCGGTAAACACTAGCCGATTTGTGTCGTTAAAGCTATAAAAATAACAATAGTAACCCACATGATCCCTCTGGAGACACAGACAGAGAATGGGGGGTTACTATTGTTATTTTTATAGCTTCAACGACAAGAATCGGCTAGTGTGCACCGGGCCTTAACCATTTCGCAAGGGTTCAATATTTTGAAAACGACGTATGGGGCTCTTACAGAACGTGCCTTTCCAGAAAAGAAAATTTCACCACGGGGTTCTAGGAGATGGGTGTTTACGAGTCATTGTGAGAAATGGTGAGTGATAAAAGGGAGAGTCTTCTGTTCATAGCTGAACATTTACGCCTCTCTTTAAAAGTACACAGGTTGGGGAAACTGATGAACAGCGAGGAAGAATGACAATGAGCCTCAACGCCTGTGTTAAGCGAAAACATCCCCGGACTTCGCGTCATACTTCAAAGTGCCTCCTGAAGAGTGAATGGCAAATTATTCTGTTTTATTCCCATCTAAACGAGCTGACCACATGTGCGATGAAAATTCCTTCCCTCCCTAGGATTCTGAGATTTGTCACATGCCCCTCACAAGGGACTGTGGACGCATGCAGGACCAGGGACGGATGTGACAGCGTATGTCACAGCCCACTCTAAAAGGTTAACATGTTCTTTCATACCTTCGAATTGACACTCTACATGAGCTGTCATGTCATTTTGCCCTTTATCCATTTTATGATTCATTTTTTCTTGTCCTTGTTCCATTCTCTGTTGTCGGGATCTCTGCCATCATGGCAAACTTCTCAAAATTTTCATCCATAGATCTAGTCAAATGTCTGGTCTATGACATTGAAAGTAAAACCAAATACCCCACTCCTGACACCAAATATAACAAACATTGTCTTGTGTATGTACGTGAATGCAGATTAACAAGCAGAATTATAAAAAAATAAATGACTTTATTCCACGAAGATTTCAGCAACACATTAACGTAGCACAGCTAACAAAATGGAATAGTACTTATATAAATAAACAGCGGAGATCACTAATAAATCTCAGTCGCAGCAATGTAAATAGCACTCAAAATGTTTCCCAGTTCACCAGATTCACTGACGATGAAAGTCCAAATATCTACTCTTGGTTTCAGGGCCTGCTTTTATACCTTTTGAACAAGAAGTGACGTCATTATGTAGGACGTGACGTAATCTCTAGAAGACTCATGAAGTTACTGGCTCCAAGTAGAGATAAGTCCACAGTTCAGGATTTTTCGAGAAGATTCCTTTTGTCGCCAAAATCGCCAACATTAGCATATCAAGGCACATGTCAAGGAAACAACGTTATAGCTTTGTAACAATATAAAGGCCACTTATGTGTGCTGTTTTGCGTGCTATTTTTAGGACATTGAGAAATATGGGTTAAAGAAATACAGCAGTCCCTCCATAATCTAGCTCTTCGTCTTCGTTGGAAATAGTAAATGTGAAACAAATCACAGCAAACTGATGATAATGAACTTGAAGCGACGTAAACAATAAGCTGCTGCTCGGGTTTTGCATTATATTTTGTTATATCGTATCATAATAAAAAATATTTTGCCGATATATAAGCCCCGTTCGAGGAAGCGGTATAAAACTTTGATTGCAGATATTATACGACATACGCTCACGATTGATATGAAAAACAATAGTATTGCTCTGAAAGTTACGGTTACAGTGGCAAAATTTCGAAATTTTCAAACACCACCTAATTTTTTTTCACTCTCACAGTTAAAAATGGAGTAGAAATGGTACATTTAGCTCAAAGAATGGCGGCGTTAGGCAGAGACGAAGAAAAAAGTGAAAACAACAGAGAGACAATAGTAAAGAAAACATTTTTATATTTCAGAAATTTCCGTTGTGTCCGCCTTCTCACACGATGAAACTTTGCATGTGGCAGATGGTGGATAGTACTGCAGTAAGTTGTAAGTTTTTATACCACGGTTGTTGTTGATTTCACTTCGCGCCGCGATGTTTGTGCTAATAGTACCGTTTCAACCACATTTTAAGTTTCTACTGTGAGGATCACGTTTCCGTGAAAAAAAATGTTGCCATTTGAAAATAACGAAATTTTTCACTGTAATCGTAACTGTGAGAGCAGTACTATTGTTTTTCATATCATTCTTGAGTGCATACCTTATAATACCTGCATTTAAAATTTTATTTCGTTCCCTCGAACGGTATGTTGGGTCACATGTCGGCAAAGTTCTTTTAATCGCCCTGAATTTATTACAAATAATATAATTTTCTATATGATTTTGCATATTTTGTAACATTTTCCGCAATAAACATAGGGTTTGATACTAAAATGCGTTTTATATTGAACCTCTGCTAATCGGGTAGTCTTTTAGTTTGATATATGCCGAATTAGTGAGTATTGTGCTATATAACTGTACTGTGTTGCAGAGGCTAACTGTATGATGAAACTGAACATAACGAATGGCTTCGGATGGCACTGGAGCGTTAGGCCTTCAAGAGGTAGCAAAAAAAGCCATCACCCAAAACCGGCTAAATAAACATATTTTTTAAAAAATGCACATCATTTGCCAAAACTTATTTATTCATGCATCTGAAATGAGCTTTGCGGTGTGGTTAAATTCGTCACGAATGTGACATCCCAAACAATCAAAGCCTAATGGATATTTACCAACATCAGCCTTCTAATTTCTTATATTCGTGAATCAACACCGGAGTAGTTATGGCTGGATAATCACTCCAGATTATTTACTGACATAAGAAGGTGGGCAATTGTGGTTATGGAATTCTTATTTTCATTAGATAATCTGTGTTCCTAAATATAATAGATTAGCTATGCTACAAATACTGAAATTCCTGCCCGGAAAATGTGATGTTTTTCTTCTATATTATCAAGTTGATTAAAGTAAATATTAGGATACAAGACAACACATTTTATATATTTTTTGTATTTTTATGATAGCATGTTAATACCGTTTGAAAACAATATACTATGAGTAAGAACTTCATTTATCTGGGCCTCTATCAACTAAGGTCTGTTTTAACCGAGTCGCTGCCAGAAAAACAAACTTTGTTTCTCATTTTATTTGTTTCTCTGAATACAAATAATAGCTAAATGACATAGTTAATTAAATGCTATCTCGAAATTTCTCCATAACAGAAACCAAGATTTTACATAATTCGATGCGGCAGAGATAAAATTAATTTTTGTTTGCTATTGCAAAGAAATTGTCTTGTGGGTGTACGTGAATGAGTCCAATAAGCAGGATAAAAAAATAAAGCTCTTTATTTTACAAATATTTCTAAGAAAAGAAACGAAGTATTAAAACAGCACACTTAAAAATTCACACCAGAGATTACAAATAAAACTCAACACAGCGCTCAACGGCTTATCAGCTGACCAGCTTGCTTGATGATCAAAATCCAACTAAGTCTTCTTGGCTTGAGAGCTTGCTTTTATACTTTTTCAACAGGAAGTGACTTCATTACGTAGGAAGGGACATAATCTCCAGAAAGTTCATGAAGCCAGTAGGAATAGGTTGAAAGTTCGAGGTCCTTCTAGAAAATTCTTTTTGTCTCCAAAGTCGCCAACTTCACCGCCAATTCACCAAAATTGTCGCCAAATCTTTCGCCTAGATCGCCAAATTTATCGCCAACTCGCCAAAATTAGCAACTCAGGAAAACAACTTTATAGCTTTGTAACACTGCTCCCTTCTTCAATCACTACACGTCCCGGCAGTCTTATTACATAGAACTATGATCAGTGACCCTGTATGGAGCTAACCGATTAATATGGATGAATTTTGGCTTGGTGTTGGGCGACCTCTGTACTCTGTAGACAACATCGTTCAGTTTCTTGATAACTGTATACGGTCCTTCCCAGTTCTGTTGTAACTTGGTACTCAGGCCTCTCCGTCGTTTCGGGTTATACATCCAGACTAAATCTCCCTCCTTAAAATGGCGGTCTGTTGCTGTGGAGTCGTAACAAGTTTTCATTCGTTCGCTGGCCAGTTTAATTCGCTCTCTGGAAAACGCATGTACGCTTTCCAAACGTGCCTCTAAATTGTTCATGTATTCCTTCGGCGAGGAAGGCGTTTCACTCGGTCGTCCAAAGACAATATCACAGGGCAATCGTAGCGTAAGCATTTCCGCTGGAGTAAATCCGGTAACCTCATGTTCCGCGCTCCTATAAGCCGAAAGAAAGAGTGGGAAATGTGTATCCCAATCTGTCTCGCTCCTCGAAAAAATAAAGACAGATGATTTAAAAATCGTTCGTTTAAATCTCTCGACCATGCCATCAGGACTCGGGATGCAGCGCAGTCTTTCGGGTTTTCAGAATTCCCAAAAGATGCAAAGTTCAGTAAAGAGGGCATAATTAAAATTTGTACCTTGATCCGAATGCAATACTATAGGCACTCCATAACATGAAATCCAACATCATACGGGTTCTTCAGCTACAGTCGAGGCTTCCTGGTCTGGAATGCGAATGGCTTCAGGCCACTTGGTAAAATAGTCCATTAATACTAGGACATATGGATTGCCTTTTGTTGTTACTGGAAAAAGCCCTAGGATATCCAAAGCCATTCTTTCGGATGTTGCGCCAAAGTATAGCGTTGCAAGTGACATTTGGTCCTTGTTTTAGGCCCCTTCCGGGCTCCGCAAGTGTGGCATACTCTACACTATTTTTCAACGTCGGTACGAAGTCGATACCAATAAAATCCCTCTCATGTTTTGCTTAGTTTTCATGACTCCAAAATGCCCTCCACTTGCGCTGTCATGAGCATTTCGCAGAACTTCTGGAATTTTTCTCTTTGGGAGAATTAATTGCCATCGACAGGAGCTCCCAT
>BGPR01037548.1:0-10846 GCA_013235015.1 Araneus ventricosus | reverse complement strand
ACTATTATTATAATCCAGTTTGACTATTATTATAATCCAGTATGACTGTTATTATTCTGATATAGTATGACTATTATTATAATCCAGTATGACTGTTATTATCATGATACAGTATGACTGTTATTATTACGATCCAGTATGACTGTTATCATTACGATCCAGTATGACTGTTATTATTATGATCCAGTATGACTGTTATTATTATGATCACTGCTCATTCTGTTCGGTTAACAAGTAATTAAATATAATTTTTTTTCTTTGCAGGTAAGTTCACTGTTTTTATAATGGGAAAGGAATTTAATCCATAAGGTAATATGTTTTAAAGTTTGAACAAATGTGAATTATTTTCAAAGTGTTATAATGCATTTTTTCTTTTATTCTTCATGTAGTTCAAACAAAAACTACATTGTTAATTGTTGTTGTTTCTACAAATCAGCGAAATCATTATATTAAAAACTGATTAATTACATTCCCTTATCTGCTTGTAGAATTAGATGATATCACAAAATTCACAATGCAGATTTCTATATTTATATGGCACTAGTTGATACACCTGGCGTTGCTCGGGATAAAAATATTTTCAAGTCCAAGTACTTATAACACTTTCAATTTAATAAAAGATTTTTTAGCGGAAGCGTCTTTCGTTGATTTTCATTTATCCGCTGACCCTTTTTGAACAGCAGTGAAACACCCTTCTTCTTTTTCTCTCCTTAATTTGAACCACATGGCAAGAAGCTCGTAGTCCTTCGTACTCCATTATCCCCTCCCCATAATTGCAACGGCAAACAACAGGAACTCTTTCATGTCTTGGATTTTTATTGACTTTATTCGAACAAAAATTCTCTTCTCTTTAGTGTTTCTGTGATGGACTGGAAAAAACCGCATAGTACCATTCTTTTTCTCCTTAGGCCCTCTCCCTCCGGTAGGAAGTGGGCTAAGGAGAAAAAGAACACTCATTATGAACATTAAAAAATTTGTAAAATTAAATTAAAGATCACGGAAAGAGAGTAATTAACATCATTGTGTTGTGGTGCAAACATATTGAAAGAGGTATATGCTACGAAATAAAAGCTAAATAAAATTTCCACCTTTCTGTTAATATTCAAAGAAAACATAACTTTCACAATGGTAAAAATACCGGAATGAGGCATTTGATAAAACGATCAATGATTTGATTTTAATTACCATAATAGAAAGCATTGTTACAAATTGTGTATGAAATAAATTTGATTGATTATTAAATTAAGCAAAAGAACGCATGACATATAAATTGAAATCTTAAAAAAGATAATTTGCAATGGTATGAATAATGATTTAAGATGGTAGGTAAATAATCTACGTGCAATATATTTTTCTGCAATTATTGGCGAAAAATTGAAATAAAATGCCGAAAGTTGGCTTATTTTACGTTATTTGATTAAATATCTTAGGAAGTAATTTTTTTGAAAAATTGAAAAAGTAGAATTAATCTAGGAACGGACTCCAGAATGGCATGTGCAAATTTCTTGTCAAGACTATTCACTGTTTAGGAGGAGTTCTGGCGACAGATTGAACCGTTAATAAATCATTTTTCCCTCCCTTTTTCCTCTTCCTGCGATAGCAACCGGACTAAGTAACCTTGAAGGCTTAGCATATACTCATCAGGATAATTAAAAAAATTATGAAAATTAAACAAATTATCGAGAGAATAATTCACTAAATTCATTGGATCACTGTGTAACCGTATTAAAAGGTGTAAATGCTACGACAACCGGAAACCGGAAGTGAAAAGTTTACTTTGTTGTTTATGATTAAGGAAAACACCTTTTTCTTATATTAACTTTAACACTGGCAAAAGCCCGCGCGCGAAACAGTAAATTGGCTAGAATTTATTTCTATAAGAATAAAAGTATTTTTTGAAATCGCGTTAAAAGTAATTTTTAAACGTTAATAACAAACAAAGAGAACACTTTATCGCAATAGAATTAATATCATTAAAAAGATCATTTTCTGCTCTTTAAGATAGCGTAAAAATAATTGTTGTCTAATAACTATTTCAGAAGTTCTTGGCAAAAAACTAAGAATTAGGCTTATCAGCTGCTAATCTTCTTTATTTAATTTAATATCTTAAGAACTAATTAACTGTGGAAGTTAAAAATGGCACCGTTGACCTAGAAATGTGCTCTAGAATCTTGTATGTAAATTTCATGTCGCTGCGGTTCACCGTTTAGGATGAGTTCTTGTGACCGACAGATACATGTATTTTCTATTTTATATTATAGATTTACGGAGTTATCTAATTAATAGTATGAATTTTTTTATTATTAATATCAGAATGTACAATTAGACACTTTCTTGTTTAAACAGAATATATCGACGCCATAAATAAATTCAAACTTTCAATAATTAATTTTTGTACATTTTATTTTGTTTCGGAATTTTTCCTTGATGTTTATAACTGACTTCTTTACATTTTGGTGAACTTTTTTTCTATTTTATTCATCCAGTGAAATTAACTTTCAATATGTCGATGACTTAATCTGAACTTCATACCCGATATCATACGGTAGCAACCAAATGTTGTTAGCTAAATAATCTCATCTGAATTTGACACAATAGGTGTTTGAATGCTACTAAGTAAATAGATTAGACTTGAAAACGCAGTACTGGCGCCAAACTTGAATTTTTCTTAAAAAATAAATCGCCAAAATTGGCAATACGGAAAATTTCCAATTAGAACCTAAAAAGCGGGAATTGAATACCAGGAATATTAACGTTGGTGAAAATGTCTCTAACTTGGAGACAGGGTATTCCCATGTTCTCATAACTTACCATTAAATTCTAAGCTATATATTCTACAAGTTTAGACAGAAAATAAAGTTTTTGGTGGTTGTTGCCATTGGTTGAGCCTCGTGGGTGTGAATCTTGGACGTAGGAAAACTGGCCTCTGGGAGTTCCAGTTTTAGTTTGCTAACTTTATTGGTTGTATTGCTGCTGATTAGGACTGTGCCGATTTTCGATGCATCGGAAAATATCGATGTTACGCAATCATCGCCGTTCCGATGTCTATATTGTCGTTTTTTTCGAAGCATCGGAAATTACGATTTAACAGCTATGTGTACAATGTTCCCGATGCATCGTAGACATCGATGTCCACAAGCGCGCGACATTTCCCCGATCATCAGTGATTACCGTGGCGTATCTTCCCCCATGTTTCTTCCACCGTGACTCATCAAGCAGACACATACATTGCGAAGTGCGGATCGTTGTGCTGACACGATGAATCCCGATGTGGCGGCGTCATCTCTAGAATTGAGGAAGAGAAGTGTTTTGTCTGTTGTAGAATCTCTGTCATCGAAACTTGCATTACTTCGTGTGGCCGCGTGCTTTCTTCTAATCGTGTATATTCTCTGATGTTGTTTTAAGTTCAAAGGTATAATTATCAATCTTGCATTTCATCGTTTTTTTGGTTGAAGAGAAGATCGTATCATTTGTTTTTAATATACGATTTATTGTTGATAACTAGACAAATTTATAGTATTTTTTGACACTTTATTTCTTAGGTAACTAAGGATTGAATTTATTATAAGCATATAAATGCCTTAATCAACCGCTCAAAAGTGTAAGAATGCAAAATTAGGCAATAATAAGTGCGAAACATTGATGTATCGAAGCATCGCGATGTATCGAAATATCGCGATGTTAGAGTGGCGATACATCGCGATGCTAAAACTTTAACATCGCCCAGTCCTACTGCTGATTTTATTGTTTTTATTGACGGTTTAGATTTTATTGACGCTTGATGTTGCTTTTATTCATACTTGATTTTATTTTTTCAGTTTGTTGAAATTTTTTGTCATTAAAGACATTGGGCTAACAGTCTAACCGAACTTTTCATAAAAGTTTTATCTTAATCTTATGCAGGAATGTTGGGTTCCAATACGATGTTGTGATTTTATGAACTACTATCAGTGCGCGCACGGCGTTGCCCGTGGAATCAGGACTTCAAAAAAATTGGGGGAATGCCCACAATCACTCGAGAAAATTTTGAAAAACAAAATCAAAGCAAAAGATACATATTATCGATTTTCCCGCTTATTTTTCTTTGCGATAATGACATTTATCAAAACAGAAATGTATGCACTATTGAGATCACGATGACGCGAATGTAATGACGTCACATGCAGGAAGGAATCGGATTGCAGAAATGCATGCTGGAAATGAAAACATATGACCTCACCTGCCGTGAGGAAGGTCACGCACCAGCCAATGAAATTGCAACAATGCATTCCGGAGAAACTCTCGCTGCTAAATCTCGCTAGCAGAAAAACTGTTTGAACTGATCAGGTAAAAATTAATTTAAAGAAAACGAAAGAACAAGATCCCGTTCTTGTTTTAAATACGACAGAGACGTTCGACTTATAAGCTGGAAAAAAATGAAAATTATAGAGTTGTTAGAACGTCAGATACGAGAATTTGTAGAAATCCTTATTAAAAATTACCATAAAAGTGACTATTTCTCAAAAATCTCTCAAAATTTAGTAAATTAGGTTATAAATTCAAAACTAACTTCATTAGAACGGAAATCGGGTGTTCTTTCCTATGGTTTATCTATTTTTTTTCGTACAATTATTTAAAACTATTCTATTGAGAAATTAGTGCGAAAAATCAACCAAAACAAAACAAAACATTAAATAAAAAAAATTCGCGATTAAATTTTAAAATTCAGGCTTGAGGTGCATTGGGTCACCATTAAGACTACTTTTGTGCCACATTTCAAGGCTATAAGTGCGATAGATTCGTCTGGACATCGCACTCACACACACAAACATTGCCTTTTATAAGTATATATGACTGCCAGAACTGACAGGTTATAAAGAACGGTCTCTCTGCTTGGTGTGTAGATGACGCTTAGGGCTGTTATCAGATTCATAGTTATTTTAACCGATTAATATTTTAGAATTAGTCTTCCTCCGTGCAGTACAGGAAGTATAAAGAAACAGTCTAAAAATCAATGTGTGGTGTTCTCTTTTATATGATACATTCATAGATCCTTTTTTCTTTGCTGAGACTGCTAAATTAATATTTTCTGATTACTCTTCCTCCATACAGTATATAAAGTGTAAAGAAACAGTCCAAAAACCAATGTGTGGTGTTCTCTTTTACATGATACATTCGTAGATCCTTTTTTCTTTGCTGAAACAGCTAAATTAATATTTTATAATTAGTCTTCTTCCATGCAGTACACAGACATGACACAGGCTTGGAACAAAAAAAGCTGAACTTCATAAATATGGTATCGTGTCAAACGTAAACACCAAGAAGTAAAATAAGTATTATTAATTTGAACAATAAATGAATAAATTTAAACAAAATGTGCTTGAGATATTAAAAATATTGTAGAATTATTTTTCAAAAGAAAATTCATGGATGAAAAATGAATTACGTATGAAGTTTTGATAAAATAAAAACTATGGTAAAAATTATCTCACTAAAAATTATGGCCATTTAAAATTTTTTTTTGATTACGCATAATTATTAAGACTTTTGTTTCTCATTTTTTGAGATAACAGTTCAAGCTTTTCTTATGCTCAGTCAGGGTTCGTACACATTTCCTTAAAAGAAAATCAAGGACTATCAAGGACTTTTAAGGACTAAAAAAACCAAAAAATAAGGACCTCTAAATTGAATAAACTTAACGAATTGTCGCAACGCATTTTTAAATAAAATGTTTCATTTTTGCAAATTCAACCTATTAGATGATAAATTACATAGAAGATACATTACAAATTTAACACAACAAAACTCCTAAAAATATGAGTTAATATATTGATGAAAAAAAACCCCATGAAACTGGAATCAAATTAAATATCTTTTAATTCCAAACTTTTTTTCATTCATTTTTACATCCAAGGTATTTATTTTAATTTCTTTTTCAGAAATTGTTTTTCTTAGTTCGTGCGATTGAATAAATAAATTTATGTCCTTTGACTTTTCAGCCTCCTTAGCTAAATCATTTGCTTTCTCATTTGTTTGGTGTAGGTTCGTCTGGAGGAACATTTTCTTTTGTTTTAAAAATTCTATTTCCTCTTCTAAAGCTTTTCGTTTCAGTTGTTTTATTTCAGTCTTTTTTTTTTTTGGATCTTTCACTTTCTAAATACTGCATGTATTTTGCTCTAGCTGAGGTGGCAGCCGTCCTCATTTCTTTAGTAATTATTAAGTCATACATAGCCCCAGACAGTTTAATAAATTCATGATTTAGACGCTGGAAAATATATGAAGCATCTTTCAAATTTTCTATTTCCAGGGCCTTGTTCACCGAAAAACCTCATTGTCCATGTGACAGTTTTAATACCATTTTGATAATCTCCCAATCTTTTTCATAATGATTATTGTTAAAATAAGTTTGTAAAAAAGTAACAAGAGAATAACTTTTTGGATTGAAAGAAGTAAATTCAAATGAATTTGGCTTTACAATATTTAACAGAAAATCTGCATAGAGTAATAAAATTTCGTCCAAATCTTTTTCCAAAATACGTTTATTTTGCGACAATACAATCAATACTTTTTTCATTTTTTCCTGTGCTTTTTCGGGATATCCAGCCATTACTCGTGGATCAATGCAAATCGCAGGTCTTACTAGTGCGTAATTCACAGAACATTTCTGCATGAAATGTTTTATCATTGTTATGATGTTTTTCCGACTATCCTGTCTGAGTGTAAAAACATCCTTGCCTGCTAATTCCTTATTTTTTATCTTTTCTTTTATTAGTTGCTCTGCAGCAAATCCTAAATACGCTTAACTTTTATCATTATACAAGTTTGGGTCACTGAAGTTGAATTTGCATAAAGTCTCAGGTTTCTCAATTCTTTCATTCTCTGGTTTCAAAATTTGAAATGTTGAGTGCAATCATTAACAAGTTTTCAAAACATCACGGGCAAAAAATGGAAGTAAAGGTTTATCACTTTGATACTGTTCTAGAAATGGTAACAGCACTTTTGACAATCATTCCTATGGAACCATGGACCAATAAAGGCCATCTGTAACTCCTTCCTTATTTCCCAAAGTGTATGCGATGGATATGTATTCGTGGAACGCGAGCAGTGTCGTCCCCCCACCCCCACTCCATTCCGCGAGAGCCACGTCGACCGAGATTAGAGCCGCCGAGAAGGAGGAATTAGAAAAACGATAATCGGTGAAATTTTAAATTTTTTAATAATGGCAGAGTAAAAAGTAAGGACTTCCAAGGACTTTTTAAAAATGGGACATAAAAATAAGGATTTGTAAGGACTTTTAAGGACTAAATGTAAAAGTAAGGACTTTTAAGGACTTGTAAGGACGCGTACGAACCCTGTCAGTCTGCTATTTACCTCCATTTTCTAAATTTTGCTCCCTTTCTTTGATTGGGGTTTTTTTCTTTATTTTTTCCTCATTGCTATTTTCTTACAATCAAGTTCCTTCTAGTACCATTTGCCTGATGACCTTAAATTTTTGCACATGTTACTATCAATAGCATCACGCAAAAAATCTTTTTTTCTAAAATATTCAACAGCAGACTGCTCTTTGCTCATCATTTTGCATTTAACACTTTAAATTGAAGAATATGTTTCAATATGCATTCTTCTTGGTCTTTTATCTATCAAATCTGACATTATTTCGAATGTGCACACGGCGCACAGTTTTTCTTTGCGTGCTATTCACCTCTTTTGTGTGTGCACCCCCTCCCCCCAACGCATTAACAAAAATTTTAAAGCAGATTTACATCGATCCTAAGAATGACAAAATTCGATGCCGAAAACGCTGAAATCCACGTATCCGCACAAATGTATCATGTCTATGTTGATAGACAAACGTTAGGGAACGAAAACTAACAAAAATGAAATCGAAATAACTAACAAAAACGAAGAAAAGAATGTTAAAAAGAACGTGAAAATAAAATAGCTCCCTTCACGGAGAGCTAACGACCTTTTTTTCTCACGAAATACGGACCGGAAGAAATTCGTGGATGATTTTCTTTCATCCACTCAGAATTCGGAATGAATTCTGATTCGATGAAACGAAAGGCGATTGGACCAAACGAGAAAGAAAATAATGCAACCTTCAGGCATTCCTCCCAATGCTGAACTTTGACACCAAAAAAGCGGAAAAACGCCAATATATAACTCGGACGATGCATAACTTTCGGCAGGATTACGCAATATCTTATGAATTGAAACTCTTTCGCCTTGAACCGGGCAAAATTTTTACATGCATTCATTTATTTGCGCAGGCAACTAACACATTGGCGAAATTTTTAATGCAGATTTGCATCGATCCCAAGAATGATTAAATTCGATGCCGAAAAAGCGGAAATCCGCGTTTCCGCGGAAATGTGTCATGTCTCAGTACAGAAAGTATAAAGAAACAGTCCAAAAACCAATGTCTGGTGTGGTCTTTTACGTGATACATTCGTAGATCCTTTTTTCCTTTGCTGAGAAATGCTGTGGCGGCAATCATTTACCTGGACATGTTTCAAATTCACGCAATACAACAAATGCAGCATTTACAACCTACTATTATCTTCCAACAAATGATGTTCGAGTATTTTGCTGGAACAGGACTACAGGCTGGATATCATCAGGGCTACTAAGGGAGCCCACGTGGAAGTGCACTGATTTTTTAATGAAAACATTGTGAATACTGTTTTCTAATTTTGCATTTTTCTTATACTTTTAAACTTTATGTCAAGTATTAGGACCTCTCCAAATTAGGGGAATTTGATTCTGACACCCTGCATTTTAAAATTCAAAGCTTCTAAACGCATAGAAAGGATATCAAGGACCGCAGATACAAACTGGGGTATGAATTAGAATTGACGAAGGACTTTTTTAACAGTGCCTGAAAGGTTGATACTGCATGCAGCTGCATTGTTGGCATACCCCTCACAGCAGGACAATCTCGAATACTTACCTCAATTCAAAGGAAATTCTTATTAAATTCCACCGGTGCATATACAGTACTCCCATCGCAGCACTGCTGATCATCACAGGTCTTCTCCCACTTCCAATTAACTCTATGAGCACATATCCGCCTTAAAACGCCCCATTCGAGAGAGGCCGGACTCAGGCGGTTTCGGGAACCTGAGTGAATTTTACGGGAGAAAAGTGGTTCCTTTCTTTGTTGGGAATTGAGAATGAATTTGTATCCCAAACTTGGGTGTCGTCCTCCTGAAATTTTTGTAAAGAAAGGAAGGTTTTCATTCTGTTTTCGTGAACTAAAATGTATTTCATTCTTTAAGGTACTGGAATTCTCACTCTAGCAGGGTCCAGAGAATTAAAGCGGAGATAGAAGTTATCTATGCAAGAGATTCCAGATGCAACAAATAGATGAACTAAAATGTACTTCATTTTTTATGGTACTGGAATTCTCACTCTAGCAGGGTCCAGAGAGTTAAAGCGGAGATAGAAGTTATCTATACAAGAGATTCCAGATGCAACAAATAGATGAACTAAAATGTACTTCATTTTTTAAGGTACTGGAATTCTCACTCTAACAGGGTCCAGAGAGTTAAAGCGGAGATAGAAGTTATCTATACAAGAGATTCCAGATGCAGCAAACAGATCAATCTCCCAAACTTTATCTTTTATCCAGCTGAATTATAAAGTAAAATCACACCAGCTACATTTCAACCGGCGATATTCAATAAAGAGGATAAAATTTCATTTTAAAATCAACAAATACAGGATATCAATACCAACATCTTTACTGATAGATCCAAAATAGACGATTAACCAGCGGGAGTGTTCTCCCCTAAACTTTTTCGTACACTTCCCCAAAAAGGTGCCGTTTCTCCTTCCCCCGCGTGGCTAAAAAAATTCGAACCTACTGTTATCCAGAATCCAATGACTATCAGAAGGTTCTTCATTATAGTGATTGAAAAATATCTAGGTAAAGAATAAAATTCAAAGTGATGCCTGCCGATTAAAACGTATATCAATCGCACACTGCTAGGTTTCACTCTTGCCGTCTCAAGGACAAACTGACGCAATTCCCTCCTTTCGCCTGCACAGAAGATTGCTTCTAATACGCATGCGCGAGGAGATAACGGATTGGTTTCAATAGTAAATTATACAGACAGTCAACCCTTTGACGGATTTGGCCCAATATTTTATACGGACCTACATTCATGACGCTAAAACTGTGTACCAAATTTTATCCATCTAGCTATTCAAGTTTCTGAGTTATACCCTACTAGCAAAATGTCATCGGCCATTGAAAGGCCTTTCATCGAAACCCGATCACACAATGATCGGCCGATGACGGATTCTCATCGGATAGGGATGGATTTTCATCGGGAATTGCTCCGAAATGTCTCATCGGCCATAGATCAGCGGATCATCGATATCGGATGAGTTTTGCGAGCCGATACGATAGTGTTGCACAAAGTCTTACTGTAGGTGTATGATGTAAACAGTCCAACACGCAGGATAATGGAGAATGAAGATTTATTTACAAATATGCAGGAAAACACGTAGCACAGGTACAGGAAACAATAGTTCTTGCACAGATTACCAATGTAAACAGACAACAATTCGCAGGCAATAACAGTTCAGCACTTTCTTATATAACAACACAAACAGTCAGCAAATAACTAATGACTAGTAGACCATAACTGTACCTTCAATAGCGCTCAGCTCACCAGCTCGCACTGCGGGTGGAACTCCAAAGGCATTCGCGCTCTAAGGCGATCCCAGTCGATAAAGACCCTCCTCTGATCTAGGCGCCGTCCTTAAATATTCTCTCCGACAGGCCGTGACGTCGCATGGTGTTTTCTCTTGTATTCCCTTTCCTAGTAGAAATATCGAGAAAAGGGTTGCATTTTCGGGA
>BGPR01037547.1:2696-15089 GCA_013235015.1 Araneus ventricosus | reverse complement strand
CTAGGTATTCTATAAAATACTGGCTTTCGTACATTGCCGGCAACATACACAGCTAAGTCTGGTTCTATGGACCGAGATCGGCTCTCCGAAAATGTTCTGTAAATTTCGCAGTGTACTTATTTCCCTTGTCACAAGGTTATAATAGAAATATAATAGAGTATGTTATCGAACATATGGCTGCACATACTACCGTTCGTTTCAGAAACCCAAGCCTATCACTCTGAGACAGTTTTACTCTTCAGGAAGGTACACGTGTTTATCAGAATCAACAAAGAGAAATAAAAATAAGTAATGAAAAATGAGTGGTATGTATTTAATAGGAAAAGTCATGGAGTCAAGTGTAAAAAATCGATTATATTTTTTGTGAATTTTCTCATCAAACGTTTAAGGGACGTTTAGTGTTAAGTACAGTCAAATCAACGTCGTATGTAGAGTAGACTGGACGTCACTCAACAAGAAGGCGTTGCTCATGGATGCAATGGGTATGACCAGTGTGGATTCGAATGGATTTGACAGTGAACACGCGCTCTTGGGAAATCGTCCACGAAGTAAATGTTGGCTTAATAATAAAATAAAGTTTGATCCTTATCTGCAGATTTCATGCTTCCTACCATACATGTGCAGAAAATTGAAGCCTTTGCATCACATTGTGAAATTCCTCTTCGCAGAAGAGAATATGCTAATCGCTCACATCAACGCTTCTAACTTTTGACAAAGCTTTGACAACATACAGGTGGCAAGTTCAGATGAAAAAATTTGCGCTTTTATAAAAGATGAGAGAACACAGTCTTTGGTTAATATTCATTCAATCAACAAGTTTGTGTGGATAGCATAATTCACAAAAATGTAAGCAAAATGGTATTTCAAAACCACTTTCAGGGTAAGTTCTTATGAAACCGGCCGGAGTGTTCTCACACAATATAAACCTGCCTTCTTTTCATTTCTCCATATAAGATTCTACAAACGAGCGTAATCTAAATTCTATCGATTAAAGATATTTTGAAGGTTAATGTCTTCTATATTGTGAAACGAAACTCTACTAGATGGCGAACACCTATATGTTGGTTGGTCTGTAGTTTGATACTATTTTGGTGGCAAGACCACATACCAAGTTCAATCCGCTAACTCTTACTATTTTTGAATTATAGAGTTGACAGACCAACAGAGTGATATAATTCCAAAAATGTATTTTGGGACTCAAGGAAATTTAAAACGTGGAAAATCGTCAATACGTAGAGGTCCAATTTACAATACTTTCCCTCTGTATAATTCGTATAAAAGAAAGTAAAAACTCGACTTGCGATTTTTGTTGGATAAATTGGTGTCTTTGGAAGATAGATATTGTTACGAAAATCGTCAGGTGGGTGTACGGTGAGAATAGTTCAGCAAGCTGGATAACTGAAAATGACGCTCTATTTAACGAATATTCCAGAAAATCAAAGCACATGTATCCATAAAAAGAACAGCACTTGTACAAATTAGCAAAAGAAGCAGTCAGCAAATCACTAATAATAATAGCAATAGCACGAACAATAGCGCTCAGCGCCTAACAGCTGTTCAACTCGCAATGCGAACACGACTGCGAAGAAAATATTGACTCCACGTTCGCTCGGTATTTAGACCTTTTCTGACAGGATGTGACGTCACATAGAAATCTCCCGAAAATACTCCATAACTCATTTCCTAGTAGATATAGAGCGATAAGTATTTTCGAAACCCTTCATTTTGTCGCCAAGTCGCCAAATGGTCACCAATTTTGTCTCCAAGGTCAAGGGGTATGGGCTAGGGTTCCCCTACGACATCAGATATAACCTTTGTAAATGTCTCTTTCCAACCATAGGTCTAATATTGCAGGAAAGCGACCTTACAGGTATCTCACGATATCATTAGTCCCTAAAGGCACTAAATCTAAAACCTACTCTCAGTCACTAGGGACACTTAACTTGTTAAATAGACAAAATATACTCAAGATATATTTCAACGGATACTTTCAATATATAGTTTATGAAATTTCTCGGCAATAGTTTCTTCGTAGTGCATGATAAATAACTGTTAGTCATAATGTCGATATTTACACTATTAACTATTTTGAATATTATTCAGCTCTTTCGGACTTATCTCACTGTATTAGATAACACTTTTGTTCCTGTCAGATAACAGATATGTTTAGAAATTATTTAAAACAAATAAAAGGACAAAACACAGCTTCCTGCATGACAAGCAATTTCTTTTGTAACTGTCAAATTGCTAACGGTTATTTTCTTTATTCCATGAAAGTTTTTTCTGATTGAATTTTCAATGCCAATTTTGTGCTCTCCAATAGCTATGAGAATCGTTGGCAAAGTCTTGGTTATTTTTCTGGTTGGCCATGTAAGTAATTTTTTAATATGATAATGTTTATATTCGTAAATTGCGTGATTCAACATATGACATGCATGTCGCAAGAATCTTTAGAAACACTCTGAACAGAAAACCGTTAGACCTCGAGATACCAAATTTAGCAGATGGTTACTTCTTCGGTAACAAGTGCTTACCTATGAAAGTTTTATCAAAATTTTAATTAAAAATTAATCGCAACTTTTAAGTTTTTTCTCAATAACTTCGAGCATACTTTTGCACAAAAATCATTTTTAGACCACTTTAAAATTCAAAACAATAACTTTTCAATGGTACCAATTTTGTTTCCACACATTTTTTTTTCTCTAATTTTAATACATTTTTAAAAATATTTTAAGTATATTTTACATCAATAATTTTCATTGTTTTAATTACTTCATTTATACACAAGCGCGTTGCAATGATGTTAAATACATTTTCTTGTGTGCACGTCATCGTTGCCATATAATTAAAAGCAAATTTTTAAAAGTAATATAAAGGCAGACGAATCAAGCCTAATCCGAAAATTGGTGAATTCGAAATCTGTCTTTGATCCCATTCTAAAGAATTTCCTTCTGTCATGTAAACTCCGCCTGTATGAAATCTCATCATATATTCTTTAAGCAGGAACTTCCGAAAAAGGAACAGGAAAATTATTTTCACCCGTTTTTCTGACGTTCTTTTCGACTATTGTGGTTTCGTCTATTCTTGTGACAGACAGACAGGCACATGTACACTGTTCCCAGCATTATTCCGCCGCTGTCCATTTTATCTTAAAACAAAAGGTACGAATTTTCAGGAAATAACGTCTATTAATAGATTCTAGGGTTGAAAATTTCGGTAGGAGTAGTCTACATATATATAATTGCACTAACTTCAAAATTTCCAACGCAACACACATTTTTACCAACGAATTTCAAAACTGCACGAAAAGTTATGCTCATATACCAAATTTCATTATCCAAGCTCAATAACTTTTGAAATTATAAGCAAATAAAACTTTTAGTCTTCAATGCTAAGTAAAATTTTGAATTCTTATTGATATCTTGAGAAATAATATAGTTTTTGACATTTTTTGTAATAGTTTGAAGTATTTCTGCGCTTATATTTTTGATTTAAAAATAATTTTGAGCATATGAAATATTTTATGATATTTTATGTCCAAAAATATTTTTTAATAGCAACACTTATAGATTTTAATAATAATCGATGCAGATGGTTATTTCATAAGCCTATGCAAACTTTCAGCTTATTTATACGAACAGTTTTGAAGTTGCATTACATTTTCTATTCACTTAATCGGGCAGCATATATTTCGAAACCGTTTCATTATTAAATATAATCATTGTACCACTTTATTTTACAAAATTTAAATGTATAAATATCTAACTATTCATATATACATTAAAATTTATAAATTAAAGTGCTGCAATATTATTCTATTTATTTTTTCACTCATCAAGTTTTACCGAGTGTAAAATGTAGATCATTAATTTGAAAATAACATTTAAAGTGCGAAATGATTTAAAACGCTACTACAAGCATTTAAATGCAAGCAGAGAACTTCAGTAAGTAAATGTGGAGACGACCCCTTTTATGTCGAGAACACAAAATGTCAAATATCTTCCAATCTATTAATGATATATTAACCAAAATTAATATCCTGGGGTATTTTTTCATGAGAAATTTATTTATGGCATCCAAAAAGGGTGATGCCGTTGAGAATTTTTAAGTTAGTGCCATTTTAATATGTAGATGACCCCTTAAGAGAATTTCAACCTTAGAACCTATTAGTATACGTTATTTCCTGAAAATTGGTAATTTTTTTTAAGAAGCAATAATTACCGGCGGAATAATGCTGGGTGGATCCTTTTTTACCGCAACTGTACATTATAGATTTCGTCCATCTAGATCGTTAGACTTTTCAGTGAACGTATTCACTTCCACGCGGTTCGACAAACAGAATTCCCGTTGAAGGATTTCGGCCAAAATTCAATAGACATCTACGACTTTGGTGTAAACACTGCATACCAAATTTCATCCTTCTAGCTTGAGATTCTGTCTGACAAAAAAGGGTGTTGTGAGACATAATTCAAAAAACTGTTTTTCTTCAGATTTAGGAACGTCTACAAAGCGGAAATTCACCAAAATATCGAGGTCGAATTTTCGGACGATTACAATAATTTATCTTTACTATGACAAAGTAACAAAAATTCTATTGTTACATTATCTGCACGGTCTGCAGAAATAGTAATTCAAGAAATTTCAATGAAGTGGCTTAAATCAAAATGACTTTCTTAACTAGTTTCAGTTGAAGATATTGCAGATTTGAGAGGAAATATTGCAGTGTTGTCAACCATAGTTTCTAGCATTTTTCGTACTGGCTGAGTCGCTAGTTGTAACAGGAAGACACACGATCCCATCAAGAATGTCGACGACCAAAAGGTGGATATTCACCACAAGCCTGTTCTGCACCATTTGTACCAACGACCAAATGGTATAGAACCAATTGTCAAACCATTTGTTGCCACCCTATTAAGCCGATTCATTTGGGTGGGTCATTCACGAAGATCCAAAAAGTCGCTGCGATTCCCGCCTACTCCTCCTCCCGAATTCAAAACCGGACCCCCCACTCTCCAGACTGTCTCCCACCCACATTCTCCTATCTCACGGGTTCCCCCTCCACGGGGGGGTCGCTTTTCGGAAAAAGCGTCCCCCCATCTCGAAGGAACATATTTTACTTTTATGGTCGAATGGGCTGAATGGAAAACAAACGATGTTGGATTTCCAAACTTTCCTTAAGTGTATAACAATTCTCATCGGATTTTTGCATTGACGAAAAGTTTTGGCATGCTATGTTCCAAATAAAGTGGAGTGGACTACTGGTGAACTGCCCGCTTAATGTTAAGGTGCTCACATGCACAGAAAGAGGAAAAAGAGAGAGGTCTCGGCTCCGGGACCACGGTTTTCCTGTTTCAAAATCCTATTGCACCATTAAGCCGCCGAGCATGTGGGCACGGTGCACATTGAATCTGACATCGAGTGTCAAACATCCTCCCTCTAGTGTGGTATGGATGCTGGGGAGGGGAGTCCAGATGTCGTCTTCATCATCGTATGGCTAATATTCAAAATTCTTAGGACGGTTCAAAATAACCCTTGTATTGCTACAAGACGGGACGCTAATACTGTTACAAAGCTATAAAGTTGTTTCCCTGAGATGCTAATCTTGGCGACAGATTTGGCGACCATTTTGGCAACTTGGCTATGAAGTTGGCGACTTTGGCGACAAAAGGAATTTTCGAGAAGGACCTCGAACTTTCCACCTATTTCTACTGGTTTCATGAACTTTCTAGAGATTACGTCACTTCCTACGTAATGTAATCACTTCCTGTTGAAAAGTATAAAGGCAAGCTCCAAAGCCAAGAAGAGGAGTTGGATTTTGATCAGCAAGCAAGCTGGTGAGCTAACAAGAAGCCTTTGAGCGCTGTGTTGAAATTTATTGGTAGTCTCTGTTGTGAATTTTTACTAGTGCTGTGTTAATACTAGTGCTACGTTTCTTTGCTGGGAATATTTGAAAAATAAAGAGCTTTATTTTTTAAATCCTGCTTATTGGATTGCATTCACGTACACCCACAAGACAATTTCGTTACATTAAGAGTTACTAAAATCAGCTGCACTGGTTACAAGTAGCTATACCTTCCTTCTAAACAACGGTAGAGAGAAAAAATGGAAAGCGCAAAAGGAGCTTGAAATTTTGTAACATCCATGCGGTAGTCCATTTCATTACCATGTGAAGCGTTCTCTATCGAACCTTCATTTCGTTCGCTATTGCATGCAGGGGGAGAGTTAAGAGACAGATTCGACGACGCATCTCGATGAAATTAAATCGCGATGCGCAATTTCGGAAGATCTAGATAGCCACATGCTGAAAATGTATGAGCACACTTCGCAGTGCCCCGCTTGAAATGGCCTGTCCCACAGATGCTGTCCCTGTGACCACAGAAGTCACATAGGAAACTTATTTCGTTTCTAAGCAAACCCTCAAACTTCCTTCTGTATTGTGTTCAAATGTTTTATTCCCATCGTTGTCCACAAGAAAGCGAAATCTGTGTGTTATCGATGCAATCGTTTTGAATAAGCCTGTGTAACTAAACTAAGCGATCTGCATTTCTTCCAGATCTTGTCCGAAAGATTTGAGCAGGCTCGTATACTTGACGTCAGATTGTTTAATGGTGACGTGATCTTGATGGCGCCACGTGTCTTCCTGTTACGGTCAGCGACAGTCCCAAAGTGACAGCAGCTTAAGGGTGATGAGCAACTAGTTCGAATTTCTTTCTATTCCAGACTTTGGCTGATGCGTCCTGCCCAAACGAGCCTTGTCCAGTAGGAGAGATCTGCGTCCGAAGTGCAGCGGCCCACTTAACTGCGTGCTCGCCACCCTCAGCGAGTGGTAACTTGAAATCATTTCCTTCATTTTCTATCCTTTCCTTCTTTCTTTTTCTAAATGATGATGTTTATAGGCTGCCATACATTCAAAATGCTCTGTAGGGAATATATATATACAGGGTGTCCACACTTATCGTGATCAATAGCTAATTTCTAAACCGTTAGAGATAGACATATAGTTCCAATTGGAAAAGTGCTTTAAAAGAGAGGAAAAAATTTAATATATGTTTTTGAGTCAATAAATATATTTCTGAAAAAATACGAATTCTAACTTTTTATACGGTCTCCCGGTCCTATCAGTCATGTTTAGTAAAATATTCTTGACACTCAAACATTTTAAACAGAAAAAAGTCCGACTCTTCTGCGACTAAAACTGAGCGAGTTCTGGGGTTTCGATTTTCATGATTTTTAACCAATCAGCGGCCTCGGCCAGAAAGTGCTGTGTATTTGATTGGTGGATCGTCTTCAGGACGGCTATTGAAATGGTGTAAAGTGGTCTAAGTCAGCGATATTCAAAGCTCCATAACTCGGTCAGTTGTAGTTGTCGAAGAGTGGGACTTTTTCTGTTTAAAATGTTAGAGTGTCAAAAGTATTTTACTAAATATGACTGATGGGACCGGGGGACCGTATAAGAAGTTAGAATTCGTAACTATTTCAGCAATATATTTATTCACTCAAAAAACGAGTATTATAATTCTTCCCTTTATTTAAGCATTTTTCCAATTGGAACTGTATGTCTATCCCTAACGATTTAGAAATTAGCTATTGATCACAATAAGTGTATAAAGCTACCTTATCTATAGACAATATATATAACACAAAGTTTAACAAAAATTTTTAGAAAAAGACAAAGTTCTTTTTTTAAAATAAAGCAAGTTATAAAAAAAGTACAAGAAAAAATGTATGACATGGAGAATTGGAATTTTCTGTTTTCATGGTTGGTTCTTTTTTGGGGGGATAACGATTATTTTTAACGATTTTTCATATGTCGTTAAGAATTTTTAGTTGTGTTTCTACTGTTCTAGAATACAATGTCACTGGTTTGCTGCACTTCGTTTTCCATTTATAAGCAGTTATTTTATTATTTTTCCATCTCTTACTTTTCTATATAATTTTTTGATCAGAGAACGCAAGTATATGTTATTGTGTAGAGTGAACTAAGTATTTAAGGGCAATTTCAGATTAAAGCTCATTTTATAAGCTATAAAATGATGTACCTTGAGTTTATCTACCTGTTTAGCTTTGGCACCAGCGGCGATTTAACAAAATACTAACGAGGAAGCCGAGAGTTCGCAGCAAGTGTTCACTGTGCACTTTTAGCCTCCCTAAGCTTACATTAACTTTTACTTGATTTTTTTTCTTGTAAAAGCAATAAACAATTCTATATAAATGAATAACTCTTCTGAAATATATTATTAGAATACAACAGTAATATTTTACTACGAAATAGTTTCATCTTGATACGATTTTTTACAGTTTGTTTCAGCAACTCATTTATTACAAATTATCATCTTATGAACGAGGAAAACAGATAGAAAACTCGTGATACAGAAATGATTGAAGAATTTAACTCCAAGTTGGAAGCTGTGAGGAGTAAAGAGGTTCGAGAATTGAGGATCAAACAGTGCACCCTGCCAAAATATTGAAAGCTGTAGGTTAATAGGCCTATTTTCCTTTAACTTTTCCGCGCTTTATCATCTTCTAACTCTTCGAACCCGGCTTGAGTGAGGATTCAAGTGACCCCTTTCTTTACAGAAATTCCAGGAGGACGACACCCTCGGTTGCGAGATCAATTGTCAACAAAGAAAGAAACTAATTTCCATCCAGGCGCCCTAAACCGCCTGAGTCCGGCCTGTGCCGAATGAGGCGTTTTGAGGCGGAGTAGGGCTCATAGGTTTAAAGAACACCTAGGCCTACAGAAAATGTTACTTGCAGTAAAATTAATGTTAGCATTACTTAAATATTACAACTTCCAAAGCAAAATGGAAAAGACCATGTGAACCAGAAGAAAAGGAGGCCTGCGTTCAAGTCAGAAATAATAACACATTCGCCTTTTAAACCTTTCTGAAGAAAAGGAAGGTGAAGAAAAGGAAAAGATAGAAACTCTTTAAAACAGCTGGAAAGGGAAGTGAGAGGGTAATTATAGAACAAAAAACGAAACAAAAGCTTAAAGGGCTGACGTTCTGTTATAACGTTTGCCCATTTTGCCTTGCGTTTGTTTTGCCTTACGTTTTCCCGTTTTTCCTTACATTTGTTTGTTTTGCCTTACGTTTGCCAGTTTTGCCTTACGTTTGTTTGTTTTGCTTTGCGTTTGTTTGTTTTGCCTTCTGAACGACAAACCGCCACCTCAGAGCTCAGCCCAGCCTAGCCAAAGGTTTACATTGATGATGCCACTGTAATTTTTTGCTAAAGATTTGAGAATTTCTACCGTGGAAACTGGATTCAATATGGATTAATCAAAGAGTAGAGGCACGAACTTAAAAGTGCCTCCTATATACCATTTACATCCGATTATTGTTAGACCGGTTACGGTCTCACACTTTTACGAGTTTGTTTTGTCCTCCAGGTTTCTGATTTAAACTATTTTGCTCAATTTTTTTTATTACATACATACAAACGTGCTTTTTTTAAAGTTTTATATTTATTTTTCTCCGATTCATTCATATGCGGTGTTTTGACTCAATTTTACTTTCTCGTATACGAAGTATACAAAAGAAAAGTATTGTAATCGTCAAAAAATTCGAACTCGAGATTTTGACGAATCTCTACGTTTTAGACCTCCCTGAATCCGAAAAACACAATTTGGGAATTATGTCTGTCTGTGAACACGATAACTCGAAAACTATTAGAGCTACAGGGGTGAAATTTGGTATGTGGTCTTTACACATAATTTGTAGGTTTCTGTCAAATTTTGGTCAAAATACGTCCACGGGAAGTCTGTCTGTATGTCCGAAGTCATGCGAACGCTATAACTCAAAAACTTGAATAGCTAGATGGATAAAATTTGGTACACAGTTTTATCGTCATGAATGTAGGTCCGTATAAAATTTTGGGCCAAATCCGTCAACGGGTTGACTGTCTGTCGGTCTGTATAATCGCATACTTGTTAAGCATTCGTTTCATAACTGATCTCCATACGCATGCGTACTTAGCAATCTCTGGTACCAAGCAGGAGGATTTCGTCACTTTGTCCTTGAGACGGAGTTTGTGATAAATACGTTTTATCTCCCGTTTTGTTTTCGCTCGCTCGTATAATAGCGGATCTTGCTGGAGTGTGATGAAAAATAAATATTGCCAAGTTTTAATACATAGGCATCTCTTTTAATATGATTCTTCACTTAAATATTTTACAATCACTATAATCTGCAATGAAAAACCTTCTGATATTAGTTGCATTCTGGATTACAGTAGGTTCGATTTTTTTTTTATCCGCGCAAAGGGAGGGGAAATGGCAAATTTTTGAGCAGTATACGAGAAAGTTTAGGGGAGGCCACTCCCACTGGTTTGCAAATGATTCGTCGTGCTTATCTCACTTCTGTTGCATGATAGTGACGTGCGATAAAAGTTTCTCAGAGAATCCTTACTCTCTCTTTCTTAGGAGGAAGATGCTCTGACTACATGAATGCTGACGGTACTTATGAAGACCTTCCGCCATGTGGACCTGGCCTGACATGTGCAGCAACTGCGGGTGTAAATATTAAATTTAAATGCCTTCTAAAGTCTCTCTAAGAATGGAGAAATGATTGATTAAATCCGAACGCAAGCTTATTGAGTTTTTTTATGGAAGACAGTACGTTTACAAAATACATGGTTCTTTTAATTAAAGTTCCGCCCCATGCCTCTTCTGTGGCTCCAAACGAAACAAAATTTCACTAGTAAAGCAGTTTCACTAGTGCAAGTGATGCGCTCTGTAAAATACGAGGGAAACATGCAATAAACGGGAAAAATATCGACGGGAGGCTGTCTCTGCGAAACGGCCGCAGGGATTGAGGGGCGTGGACTTACTTACCTTACTCAACTGTGACTTTCTGTGACTCAAGTTGTTCTATGTGACTGAAGTATCTCTATGTGATTTTGACCTATGGCCTTTCTCTGTTAAATGAAACTAAAACCAACTCAGCTCAATTAAATCGATGGAAAGGACAGCTCAATTATATCAACAATTGTTAATGATAATTAATTAAGGACAGTTAATTAATCGATTACTCGACTGTGACTTTCTGTGACTAAAGTAGCTCTATGTGACTTTGACTTATGGCCTATGCTCTACGACCTTCCTCTGTTAAATGAATTAATCTAAATGAAATAATTATTAATCTGTTAAAATCCAGTTAATATACCGCTCACAACCAATGCGCGCGCGAGCATCGGTCGCTGTGACGTCATCTGAAGTCACCATTCATTTTCACCAACTTTGCAACTCGACTGTGACTGAAACGTAATTCCAAATTCTAAAATTCTTTTTGCAATCTTCAATGTCCACCTTTCTCTGTTAAATGAAACTAAAACCAATTCTCTATGTTATTTGGTTGAGGAGCTTTAATCGTTTAAAAATTCCACGAAAATCGTCATAATTTATTCCTTTCCCGACACACCATTAGACCGCTTTGGAGAGACGTAAGACTACGTCAAATATAAAAGACTTTACGTTGAGAACTGAACTTGATAGTGCTTTTATTTAAACTGAAAAAAGCAACTCAAATGGGCTGTTCAATTTTGCTTCAGTAATAAAACCAGAGGGAGTGGTCTCCCCTAAACTTTCTCGTATACTTTCCCAAAAAGGTGCTGTTTCCCTCCCCCCACCCCCCCGCTTGGATAAAAAAATTCGAACCTACTGTAACCCAGAATCCAATGACTATCGGAAGGTTTCTCATTGTAGATTATAGTGATTGTAAAATATTTACGTAAAGAATCAAATTCAAAGAGATGCGTAGCGATTACATGCGAACCGATTTTCCACTCTTACCGTCTCAAGGACAATACAGTTCAAATTCTTTAAGAGGGTAATTCCTTCATAACGTGTTTGATAAAGATCAATTATGAAAGAACAATCATAATTAAATAGGATGTATAGAACCATCATAGCATACTTATAGAAAAATATAGTTCATACAAGCTAGAATAATAAAAGACGCCAAATAAACTTCCGTCGCATGTTAACCAAAGTTGGAACCACGCGTGGTTTGAAGGATCAAAACAGATAAAATCCCCAGCGCATTTTTTTGCGCAACAGGACCTGGCGAGACGCCCTAAATGTTTGCTTCATTACAAAATCTCGCCGCCAGAATTGGTTTTTGGCAAACTGACAAGTTTTCGGAGTGTCCCTTCTTTGCACAGGCATTGCTATCAGAACGCATGCTCATGAAGTTGAACAAGTATGCGATTATACAGACCGACAGACAGTCAGCCCGTTGACGGATTTCGCCCAAAATTTTATACGGACCTACATTCATGACGATAAAACTGTGTACCAAATTTTATCCATCTAGCTATAGTGTTCACATGACTTCGGACATACAGACAGACTTCCCGCTGATGGATTTTGTCCAAAATTTGACAGAAACCTACAAA
>BGPR01037546.1:2514-14231 GCA_013235015.1 Araneus ventricosus | reverse complement strand
ATTTGGGAAAGGAAAATTTTACTTTTATAGGACTTGCAGGCTGAAAATGGAAAAGTTCTGCCTGAAACACAGTCTAAGCAGTTATTTATTTATTTAAAGAAAAGCACACTACAGAGAAAACTCCATTTACAGAATGCTATAAACAACAAACACACGAAGAACAAAAGCCACAACGAGTAAATAAGAAAATAAATGCGCTAGAAAATAAAAAGTTGAACACAGAGAATACACAAAATCATAAAAATTTTGCAAACGCATATATAAGTAAAAACGAAAACACATAATCACAAAAACATTAAAACACTGTGATTCTAAAAGTCGTATTTTTTAAAAAAATTTAAAGACCATTTCCAAAAGGCAAGGGTTAAAAAGTCAAAACACGCAAGTACCGAATCCTCTAAAAACACACCAGGAGTTTAAAAGTTAAAAGACGTGAATACACACTTGAGATAAAAAAAATAAATTGCAACACTGAAGATAAAAATAAATTGGAACACGGCGCCAAAAACAGAGTGCAAAAATTAGAACCTATAAAAACATTAAAAAAATGGTCGATTACATAAGAACACTGAAAATTAGAACGCATAAAAATCTAAAAAGTTGTGAAAAAGCAAAATAAAACACATCATGTATTTAAAAGATGCAAACATTTCGAGTTAATAGCACCAAGAGACATATTAAAAATGTCAAGTTCATCAGAGAACTTGTTAAAAATGTTTTAAAACGAGAACCTGTTAATATAATTATATTTTGAATATAAATTTGGAAAGAAACTTAAAAAAATGTATCAACATAATTTTTATTTCTCGAAAGATGATTTCGAGTAAATTTTTAATTTGGATTTTCCAAAATTAACGGAGATTATGAATTCGTTTTTATGAAGCCTAAGAAACTTGGATAAATTTGAGACAAATCAGAAAAAGATTACCAACCAGCGGGAGTGGCCTCCCCTAAACTTTCTCGTATACTTTCCCAAAGGTGCTGTTTCCCTCCCCACACCAGCGTGGATAAAAAAATTCGAACCTACTGTAAACCAGAATCCAATGACTATCAGAAGGTTTTTCATTGTATATTATAGTGATTATAAAATATTTACGTAAAGAATCAAATTCAAAGAGATATGTAGCGATTAAATGCGAACCGATTTTCCACTCTTACCGTCTCAAGGACAAAGTGGCGTAATCCTTCCGCGTGCACAGGCATTGCTACCAGTACGCATGCGCATGGAGTTCGTTTCAAAAGTGAACAAGTATGCAATTATACAGAACGACAGACAATCAGCCCGTTGACGGATTTGGCCCAAAATTTAATACGGACCTACATTCATGACGATAATACTGTGTACCAAATTTTATCCATCTAGCTATTCAAGTTCTTGAGTTACAGTGTTCGCATGACCGCGGACAGACAGACAGGCAGACTTCCCGTTGACGGATTTTGTGCACAATTTGATAGAAACGTACAAATGATATGTCAAGATCACATACCAAATTTCATCCCCGTAGCTCTAATAGTTTTCGAGTTATCGTGTTCACAGACAGACATAATTCCCAAATTGTGTTTTTCGGACTCGGGGAGGTCTAAAACGTGGAGATTCGTCAAAATCTCGAGTTCGAATTTTTTGACGATTACAGTACTTTCTCATTTATTAATTTTATCTATATATATATTTTTCAATCACTATAATGAAAAACCTGATAGTCATTGGATTCTGCGTAACAGTAGGTTCGAATGTTTTTAGCCACCCGGGAGAAGGGGAAACGGCACCTTTTTGGGGAAGTATATGAGAAAGTTTGGGGGAGAACACTCCCGCTGGTTTCTCCACTGCATTAGGGACGCTTTTTCGTTTTAATGCCTTTTAGCTTATCTTTTCTTTTTTCGACGGATCATAAAAAATTTAATATCAACCAAACAAGGAACTTCTCATCTAATTTATGTGGCCACACTCTACGTGTAGCAAAAGCTGGGATGGAGAATCTTTCAGAAAGTAACTTTTTTTAAAACTAAATATTTAAAAAAAATTTGAAATATGAATCTATATCCCTAAATGAGCTCATTTTCTGTGTATGTTGGATGTATGTATATTCGTCTTTCTCTTTGCAATTATTATTTTTTTCAGCCTATTTCAATAACAAACTCACTATATGCAATGTTAGATATATTTATTAAAAACCTAAATACAAGAAAAATAAATTTTGTAAATGCCTCATTATAATCAACAATCATACGCCATTGTATCCGGTTAAATCAGGATGTCGTTTTAGAAATCCTTTAAATTCTTATTGGGTGTGTTATTAAGGGGACATGCGCCCTTTAAACTCCGAAAAATGGGGATAAAACTGTCAAAATCGATACATTATATCTCTAAAACAAAACATTTCAACAAAAAATATCAATTTGTGCGAGAACCCTCATCATTTTGTTTCTCTTAGAGATCGAAAGCAATTTAGCTTTTTCAATGCTGACATCTTTGTGAATACTAACGGTATTGGACTGGAATTTTTATATAAGTTGGCCTATGTATCTGGCTCTTAAGTTATGAAAGAAAAATTACGCAACGTTTCGCCCATGCGCAGTAAAAAATACTCAATATGCGGATTCACTGCGAAACCAATGAACGCGAAAGGGATAATGACTATTGCTAATTTTAAATTTTCACTTCTCGAGATTTATTATTCAATGCACTTAATAATATCTAATGAACTAACTTTTCTTTTTAGAAAACCAAATTTATATTTGCTCATATTTTTTTATAATGTTCATCGAAGTGGAGAACTGAAGTTCCGAAACAGTTCGAATGAAAGATTCCTAATTTTATGTTCATGACTCAAGAGGACATACGACTCTTAAACCTCGAGAAAGGAGGAGAAAAACTCTTAAATTCGATACATTGCACCTCTGAAACAATATATTTCAGAAACTAACTTTTTTTTCTAGAAAAATATCTGTTCTTTCTGTTATTTTACACATATTTTCAAACCTTAATATTGGTATGTATTTATTTGAGAGAGTAATAAATATGGGTAGAATTTTTGGAGAAAAAAGGAGATAGTCACCTTGCGCGCATGATTACGGATAAAATATTGGTTATCTAACTAATCCAAACAGTCTATTTAAGAAATTGAACCTCAATTTATTAGCATTTAAATTTAATTTCTATTTTATATACCAATTTAAAATAAAGTATTAAAAATTGTTAAAATTTTAACTGTTCTACCCCTCACACAAAAAAATTCTGTAGTAGAACTTAGTATAATATACGTTGAATAAAACTTTTATGTAAAAATATTCAATAGTTCTTGAGATATCTTGCGCGCAATATCAAAAAACACATTTTGAGATATGGCGCTTTAAAGATATGGCCATTTTCAATGTTTACGTTGAGCAGCTGATAACATTTTCCATCATAACTTTCATAATTATGGGAATTTTTTTACGCGAGTTGTTTTAAACTGTTCAGAAAAGACAAGGAAATAATATATATATATTGTAATAATCTTACTTAATTTTACTTTAAATTCTAATATTATATATTTTAAAATTTTAGTACTATATCAATGTATTCCAAAATCGCTTTTGGTAAACTCCAGTTTCGTTTTATTTTCCGCTCTGGAGGTATATTAAATCTCGCGTTTTGGCATATTTATTACTAAAATATTGTAATTACTTCCACGCGCCTACACAAGTTGCGAAATCAGCGACTTATTGCCGCCATGCTTTTCCCTAAAACACTTACGTAATTTGCTAAAAATAGTTATTATTGCCTTCACTTTGATCACGTGTCTATATGTTAAATCCCTACCTGAGGAGATGCAGGGATTTTCTGTTCTCTTTTGGCTTGAAACCTTATACTAAGATGTACGTACATTCCGTCACTCTCCCATAATAAAGGAAAATTAGACTATAACTCGGCTTTTTACTGACTACAACCACGAATACCTTTCATATATATTTCGTAAAACCGAAAATTTTCTTGGTTTAACAGTCGTATGTCCCCTTGATATATTTATATATTACCACATCTTCTTAGCAAGATAAATGTTTATTATTATTTTAAGATCTACGCTATTAATAGGAAAAACCGAAATGACCGAACTGGACTATATAAGCTACAACGGCCCTTTCCTCCTCATTGGGGAAAACCAGACACCTTCCAGTTTCCTACATGATGTTGCTTTCTTTTGTAACAAATTCTTCGCCTGGGCACACCAAAAACGGCTTCTGCCTCTATAAGAATGCACTCGCCTTGTGACATTTCTTTAAGGCAAAGATTTATGGGTTACTCTCCAAGCTCTGGAGAGTAATCCATATATTTATGAGTCCCTAACTACCCTCGACAAATCTGCAGAAAATATTGTTACAAAGCTTTAAAGCCGTTTCCCTGAGATGCTAATCTTGGCGACAAATTTTTCGACCTTGGCGACAAATTTGGCGATCATTTTGGCGACTAGGAGACAAAGCTGGCGACTTTGGCGACAAAAGGAATCTTCTAGAAGGACCTCGAACCTTCAGTCTATTTCTACCGGCTTCATGAACTTTCTGGAGATTACGTCACTTCCTACGTAATGAAGTCACTTCCTGTTGAAAAAGTATAAAAGCAAGCTCTCAAGCCAAGACTAGTGAGTTGGATATTGATCAGCAAACAAGCTGGTGAGCTAACAAGAAGCCTTTGAGCGCTGTGTTGAGATTTTAATGGTAATCTCTGTTGTGAATTCTTACAAGTGCTGTTTTAATACTTGTGCTACGTTTCTTTGCTTAGAATATTTGTGAAATAAAGAGTTTTCCTTTTTTAATCCTACTTTTTGGACTGCATTCACGTACTCCCACAAGTCGATTTTGTCACAATATAAACGTTGTTGTAATTGTTAATTAACTAACAGTATGCACACGGCGTTGCTGGTTGCCTGTGGCATAATGACTTCAACAAAATAAAAAAAGCCCAAAGTTTTTGAAACAAAATCAAAACATCGCCATCGCTGATTTCTCACTCGATTTTTAGTGAAAGTACACGCAGGAACTTGAGCGAGATGAATAACGCGTTCTTTTAACTAAAGATATCAGCATATGTGCGCGACTATCAAAAAGTATAAAACAAATAAAGCAAATGATTCTTGGATCAGTAAAATGAAGTAATTAAGATTAGCTGACGCAACAAAATGATCGAGAGTATGACGTGACTTTCGCTTGATACTGCCAGCCAATCGGATAGTAGAAATGCATTCTGGGAACTGAGAGTAATCTTGGGTCGGTCCAAAGCTTCGTCGATTCGAATATGTGAGAGAAAATGTTTTGAACTGATCAATAAAAAAAATTCATAGAAAGTCGGAGAAAAAACATATTTTAACCATTTTTGTTTCAAAACAGGGATAAATATTCCGGTTTATACCTAAAAAAATGAAAATGATAGCGTTATTAGAACGTCGGATGCAAGAAAATAAGAATTGAAAGTTAAAAATATAATGAAAATGTGACTATTATTTAAAAATTTCTCAAAATTCAGTAAATTATGTTCGAAATTCAAGACAAATTTCATTAGAACGAAAATTGTTTGTTCTATCCGATGGTACATCGATTGTTTTTCAACGATCATTAGAAAAGATACTACAGCCGTAAAAGTGCCAAAAATTACCCAAAACAACACAAAATATTAAATAAATAATTTCTAGATTAAATTTTAAAATTCTGGCTTCGAGGTGCATTGAGTCACCATTACGACTACCTGTGTGCCAAATTTCATGGCTGTAAGTGTGATAGATTCGTCTGGACATCGCACACACACAAACATTGCCTTTTGTAAGTATAGATACTAAGAAATGACAAAAATAAATTAAAAAAACGAACTGGGGTTACTTTTAACCGCAAATTTCCGTGGTGCAAATAAACCCTCTTTTTCGGAGGAAAGTTACACAACATCAGAAAAAAAATTAATTACAACTTAACATAGCAATAATAGCATAATTGTCTTTCATACAAAGCAATAGAATGAAAGCTAGGTTTTCACAATGGAATGTATTCACCTTCAGATATGTTGCACTTTCTTCTCACCAGCCATAATTTTTTTATCAGTAAAAAAAATAAGCTAAAAGGCAGTAAAACGAACAAGAACCCCTAACGCAGCGGGAGGGAAAATAAGCGAAATGTCATACCACGATTTCCGAAGGTCGTTCAAAACGGAATTGGAATTAGAAGCCGGCGTGATTACCAGTAGGGCTGTGTGTAAGATAAAGAAAACGAAATTTGCTATTTGAACGCCTTTTTTTAACCGATTGACACAAAAATTGGACACAAATCTACCTTTAAAGTCATATACCAAATTTCATTTATCAAAATAATTTGTTAAAGAAGTTATAGCGTTCAAAAGTATGCGATTATACAGACAGACAACTCTTTGACGGATTTGGTCCAACATTTGATACAATCCTACATTCCTGATTATATAAATGTGTACCAAATTTTATCTACCTAGCTATTTAAGTTTCTGAGTTATCTCGTTCACATTAATACGGACATACAGACAGACTTCTCGTAGACAGAATTTGTCCAAAATTTGATAGAAACCTACAAATTATGTGCAAAAACCACGTACGAAATTTCATCACCGTAGCTTTAATAGTTTTCGAGTTATCGTATTCACATACACACAGACAGGCATAATTCCAAAACTAGCAGGAGTGGCCTCCCCGAAACTCTCTCGCATACGACCAGTAATGTGGGGTGGGTAAACACCCAGTGGGTAGATAAATATTCTTGGGTATTTACCCAAGGCCTGGTTATTTTGAGAAAAAAAATATGAATGGTGATTTACAATGAAACATGAATTTCCCAAAACTTTATATTTTGCAAAAAAAATTGCGTATGTTCTCAATTTTTACACGCTCTGAGGTACCACAACTTTATGTAACGTTTTAGAGTACGAAATCTTATTACAGATACCACGCAAGAATTCACCATACCTTCCATCTGGAGAATGTCAGAACGAAGTTTCGATTATGGTTGCCATATTTTCCGAATCGTGTTTGCGGCTCGCAACAATCTCCTTCGTAGATCGCCAAGGTCAAACGCCAACCATACTAACTTGAGTCAAGTAAGCGAAACGCTCGCCAACACATAGTCGTAATGTGCATTTTGAACTAAATATGCAATTTGTACACCTGTTTTTTAACCGATTGAGATGAAAATTGGGCACAGATCTATAATTAATGTTAGCATTCGTGATATCAAGTTTTATTTATCTAAGCCAAAGGGTTTATGAGATACAAGTATGCGATTATACAGACCGACAGACAGTCAACCCTTTGACGGATTTCGCCCAAAATTTTATACAATCCTACATTCCTGATTATATAAATGTGTACCAAATTTTATCCACCTAGCTATTTAAGTTTGTGAGTTATCGCGTTCACATTAACACGGACATACAGGCAGACAGACAGACCTCCCGTGGATGGATTTTGTCCAAAATTTGATAAAAAAAAAAAAAAAACCCCAAAAAATTAGGTGTAAAGACCGCATGCGAAATTTCATCCTTGTAGCTTTAATAGTTTGAGTTATCGTGTTTACAGACAGACATAATTCCAAAATTGTGTTTTTCGGACTCGGGGAGGTCTAAAACGTGGAGATTCGTCAAAATCTCGAGTTCGAATTTTTTGACGATTACAATACTCTCTCTTTGTATACTTCGTATGCGAGAAAGTAAAAACGCGCTTTTTTATTAACCCCCCTTGTGACGTCATATTGGTAAGTCACGAATAACAAATAGTTGCAGAGGTTCAGCACAGTAGTGTTTAGTCTTAAAATAATTGCAGAAAATGCGTTTCAAACGCGTTGGTGGGCTTCTTTAGAAACCCGATTTTATTTCCGGATTCTTGCGCGCAATTACTGGCGAAATGTTTTCTCGGTATTTGCATTACAAATTCTACCACTCGCTCTGTCATTTGACATCCAGCGTTTGAAGTGTGAGAAAAATACAATGCCAAGACCTACTTCTTACTTGTTTTGCTTAATTGTGTCATAATAATTAAAGGACACGAGAAAACTGCTGTCTCCTTTTTGAGATCAGCGTCAATTCATTCCCCTCATTATAAAGGTGACTAGCAGAACGCTCACGGCGTTGCCCGTGGCTTAACCGCTTAACTTACCAGCCCGAGAATACTCGTGCATCGAATTATCGAAATTTTAGTCTTATAAACTAAAATTGAATCATTAAATAGCTTTATAATTTGACACAAAAAATATGTCGGATCCATAAACATCTTAAGTATCCTGTGCCTTCTTAGATGAATGAAAACGACAGCCCTTTTCCAGAACAAGAGGGGTCATCTTATTAGATAGCAAAGAAAACTATTCAGTTAAGTGGTTAATGATAACTATCTTTAGGATAACGCTCAACTCATAACAATAATTAAGACTATTGAATTAGTATGCTTTAAGTTATATACTTTCTCGTTACTAATCTTGAAAGATTTTGGAGATTTATTCCCCTACTTTCTTGTTTTTCCAGCAATTGGCTTTCGCGGAGGGTTGGCGCCAGAAATCTAGATTAATGCGACAAATATTGGTTCCCAAGACCGATTGGCATTTGATTGTTGGAATTCCAATTCTGGGATGTCTTTTCATAGTAGTAATCTATACTTATAAAAGGCAATGTTTGTGTGCGTGTGTGTGTGTTTGTCTGCGATGTCCAGACGAATCTATCGCACTTACAGCCATGAAATTTGGTAGTCGTAATGGTGACTGAATGCACCTCGAAGCCGAAATTTTAAATTTTAATCTAGAAATTTTTTTATTTCATGTTTTGTGTTGTTTTGGTTGATTTTTCGCACTAATTTCTCAATAGAAAGGTTTCGAATAATTGTACGACAAAAATAGATACACCATCGAAAAGAACACGCGATTTCCGTTCTAATGAAGTTAGTTTTGAATTTCTAACGTAATTTACTGAATTATGAGAATTTTTTAAAAAATAGTCAGTTTCATCTAAATGTTAGTATTGTTTTTAAATTTGTTGCATCCGACTTTCTAAATAACACTATTATTTTCAATTTTTTTCAGCTTATAACTAGAACGGTTCTCTCTGATTTAAAATAAGAACGGTTAAAATATCTTTTCCCGTTTTTTTTAAAATTAAATTATTCCTGGGCAGATGAAAGTTATTTTTGTCGAGCGAAATTTCTTCAGTGACAGTCTTTCGGAACGCAGCTTTCAATTTGATTGGATGAAGGGTCAGGTGACGTCATAACCTTCGGAGCTTTTTGTCATGTTCTAAGAATTTTTTTTTCATTTTGTTGAAGTCCTGATTCCACGGGCAACAATTTTTTTATATTGTTTTGGATTAATGTACTCTGTACTGTTTTTCTACATGTTATTATCGCGGGAAAAATAAGCCGGAAAATCTATAATGTGTATCTTTTGTTTTGATTTTGTTTTGAAAACTTTTTCGTGTCATTGTGGGCGATTTTTTTTTTTATTTTGTTGAAGTCCTGATTCCACGGGCATCGCCGTGCGCGTACTGCTAGTAGTATATAATCAAGCTATCTTTTGTATTTCATTTGTATGATTATTGATAAGGTAACTTTATTTTTATTTTAATTTTTAAATTAATATATGTATATATTAAAAAATTGAAAATATAACACATGTTTTGATTATTTGAAATATATGAATGAAGTAAATACAGAAACAAATGCAATAACCAATCAAGAAATTAATACTTTATACTTATTAATATTCGGCCTCTTATTTTTTTCGATTAGACATGAACTTTTTACTTGATATTTTTCTTGTGAAAAATTAACCTGAATTGATAAATTTAATTTTTCATGAAGATAGAGATCCACACAAATGACGATCGAGACAGTTTAAATTTTAACTGGACATTTATTACGGCACAACATGGATACCACTCGTAGCCATAACACAAGATGGACAATAATAAAAACAATACTTAACACATATCATAACAGGTCGTGACACACACACATCTCGACTTCTTCTCCGGAAGGAGAAAGTAAAAGCCAGAGGGCCAGCAAGAGAAAACACAGCGAGCCAGAAAACCCCCAACCAGTAACCGAGAGAAAACTAGCATCGCACCTTTATATATGTGTGGCGATTAAGAAATTTACATCTTCAATGATATGCTGATTGGGATCAATCAGCGATTCGAATCAGCATCTCATTCCAGTTAACGTCGATCGCAATCCTGACCAACTAGAGCCAACAAGATTCGAAAATTATAGTTTAGCTGATGCTGCCGATAAAAAGAGGCGAGATTTATTCCCAACAATTTTTTTGTTTAAAACTATTGTTTTTCTGTTCGGTGTTCCGGGAAGCAAACTCTTTTTAACATTATTGCTAGAGTTTTTGTTTAGAAAACACCGAAAATATGCATACGCTCGTTTGGGATTTCCCTTGCTGATGACGCGTCCCGGACGTTAGCGTTATATTCCGTTTTGTTGTTTTGGATGTCTTTTATATATATATGTATATAAAGAGAGAGATAGAGTATATTATTGATTTCTCCTTCGATTTTTAGTGAAAGTACACGCAGGAACTTGAGCGAGATCAATTACGTGTTCTTTTAACTAAAGATATCAGCATATGTGCGCTACTATCAAAAAGTATAAAACAAATAAATCAAATGATTCTTGGATCAGTAAAATGAAGTAATTAAGATTAGCTCACGCAATAAAATGATCGAGAGAATAATGTGCTTTCGTTTGGTACCGCCAGCCAATCGGATAGTAGAAACGTATTCTGGGAACTGAGAGTAACCTTGGGTCGGTCGGAAGCTTCGTCGATTCGGATATGCGAGAGAAAATGTTTTGAACTGATCAATAAAAATGTTCATAGAAAATTGGAGAAAAACATATTTTAACCATTCTTGATTTAAAACAGGGATAAATATTCCGGTTTATACCTAAAAAAAATTGAAAATGGTAGAGTTATTAGAACGTCGGGTGAAAGAAAATAAGAATTGTAAGTTAAAAATATAAATAAAATGTGACTATTATTAAAAATTTTCTCAAAATCCAATAAATTATTTTAGAAATTCAAAACAAACTTCATTAGAACTAAAATTGTTTGTTCTATCCGATGGTACATTTATAGTTTTTCAACGATCATTAGAAAAGATACAACAGTCATAAACGTGCCAAAAATGACCCAAAACAACACAAAACATTAAATAAATAATTTCTAGATTACATTCTAAAATTCTGGCTTCGATGTGCATTGAGGACTACTGGATGTCTACTTAACTGGATGGTTAACTGGATGTCTACTTTTAGAAGAATACAGTAAAACCTGTCTATAACGACAATGTAGGCGCCTAGAAAATATACTGTTATCGACAGGTTATCGTTGTAGACAGTTTGAGGATTTGCGCACCCAATGTTGATGTGCGTGTTCAGGAATTAATATGCTAACATATTGTAGGCGAATAGAAAATATATTGTTATAGACAGGTTATCGTTATAGATACTTTGAGGATTTGCGCACCCAATGTTTATGTGCGTATTCAGGAATTAATATGCTAACATATTGCAGGCGCTTAGAAAATATAATGTTATAGACAGGTTATCGTTATATACAGGTTTCACTGTATTATTAAAAGAGTCCAAAAGTGCAACCTAGGTTGGAAATATAGAATATACCAGCTTTCTAAAGAGGTAAAATTATCTTTATAAACAGTTGAGCTTAAAAAGTGATTATCGTTTTAG